>PVIU01003076.1:0-154163 GCA_004026605.1 Ondatra zibethicus
GGGGGGGGCAGGGAGGCAGCATCCAGAGCAGCTCCTTGACTGTCCTCTGTAGGGCAAGACAGCAATAGTGAATATTTTCATGAAGTCATATTTATTAAAAATGATAGGATTCTGGCCATTGAGATGGTTAATCTGATAAAAAAGTTCTTGTCTGACCCCTGGGATTTACATCAAGCAGGGAAGAACTGGCTAAGTTAGCCTCTGGTCCTCACAGGTGTGCCATGGCAATTGTGCACTCCCCATAATAAGTAAATACATTTTTTAAAGATTAAAAAAATGCCAGATGGTAGTCACATACAACTTTAATCCCAGCACTCTGGGAGGCAGAGGTAGGCAAATCTCTGAGTTAGAGGCCAGCCTGGTCTACAGAACAAGTTACAGGACAGCTGGGGCTGCATAGAGAGACCCTATGTTGAGCCCCCATCCCTCCAAAAAGATTAAGAAAATGGTGGATTCTGGAAGAGCAGAGACTTGCGGGACTTGTCATGATAAGTTAGTGAGAGGCTCACCCATAGACTGGGTTTCCTGTTCTCACACTGTCAGGTACTGCTGGGTTAGAAATCCTGGTTCCTGGTGTGGAATAGAAAAGGCATGTCTTCCGGAAGATGCATGAGAGTTCCGTTGTGCTAAAAGCCATGACCATTTACCCAAACATTTTCCCATTTTGTCCACTAGCACACAAAGAATTACTGGATCAAGGGACATAGCTCAATTGGCAGGACACTTGCCCGACATGCATGAAGCCTTGGGTCCCATTCCTCAAACAGTATAAACTGGGTGTAATGGTACACACCTGTAATCTTAGCCCTCAGTGGTGGAGACAGGGGGATTAGAAGTTCAAAGTTGGCTACAGCCATGAAGGGAGCTGTGGGCCAGTCTGGGAAACATGAGACCTTGTCTCACGGAAAACACAAAATATTACCATGTTGCCAGTGCTATCCTGTTCTTTGGGTCTTAAGCATCTCCCACAAGACTATGCGGTCAGGCTGGGTCTCTATCCTCAAGCTTGTGCCATTGTAAAGGTTTGGTCCCCAGCATACGATTGCTGGGATGTGGAGGAGCACGTGAGAGGTGGGGTCTAGTGGTGGTCTTTAGAGCTCTAGGGATGAGCTCCTGAGGAGGACTGTGGGGCACCCACCCCTTTCTCTCTTTTTCCGTTCTAACCATGAGTTGAGTAGATTCGCTCCACCATGCTTTCCCACCGCATGTGCTTCTTTAACACAGGCCATCCAGTCCTGGACGGAACCATCAACACTGTGAAGCAAAGTCAGCTTTTCCCTTTACATTTATTGCAGGCATTTGTGTATAGATAAAGAGAAGATGCTGGCTACAATGACGGGTAATGGTTGGGCCATTAAAGAAGACCAGCAGAGGAGGTGCTGAACTCAGGGTGTGTGTTGGGGGTAGGTGGGAGCGGAGGGGGTAGAGGGAGGATGCGCCCTGAGAGCATATCTCAGTACCTGCATGTCCAGTGCTAACTGTAAATGAACACTGATGGCAGCAAGCGCAATTAATGATTCATGCCCCCTGGGGATGAAAACCTGAGTCACCAATAGGCAGCAGCTCAGATCTGCTGAATGCTGGCCAAGGGTGGGGACACTTGGAATGGGTGGAATAGAAGGGAGATGAAGTGTATCAGTGTTGTCCTGAGACCAGTTTATATGGGGATACGGCAGCTTATCCCCTGAACCGTAGCCTATTGAGTCCATTAGGACACAGGCTGTGTCATCAGCTGGACTAAGTCAGGGCAGAACCGGCTGTATCAAATTCCTCTGTCACTCTGGTGTGTCCTCTCAGTAAACTTCCTGAGGCCCTTGTTGAGGATGAATCTGGAAGCCGCTCACTTGCACTGCTCATCACAGCTCTTCCTCTTTGCCCTTGGGCCTCTTTGCCTCTGCTATTCAAGATGCCAGCAGTTGCCTCCTCAGCTGTTCTACACACAAGCAAAACTGGAAATATTAGGGAGTTCACACCCTAGTCCAGCAAAGATGGAAACTAACCAGCAAACATTCTTCCTGGAAAGGACAGTTCCGAGATATGCTCTAGACCTAATTGAAAATCCCAACTCTGCTCAAGAATACAAGCTTCCATATCACAGAACCTTTGCACCAGGGTCGCTCTCTGCCCTGCTTTACTCTTCCAGTCCTCTGCTGGAGCTTGCACCAAAACATGCTGATAATCATTTAGTTACTGATACTCTGTGGGGACATTGTCATGGTTTGTAGGGTTTACCTATTACTGCAAACACACTCGCGGCATGAATTTTAGATTACAGGCTTATACCACATCTGCAACTTGGAGAGCAAATATGCACAGCTGGACCTTGCCCTTGGAAGTCAGTGCGAGTAGATCCAGTGTCTCAGTGGTGGGAACAAGTGTCTCAGAGAAAACTGAGACATTGTAACTTTTGTGTCGATGAGCGCAAAAACCAGGCAATGGTGGTGCACGCCCTTAATCCCAACATTTGGGAGGAAGAGGCAGTTGGATATCTGTAAATTTGAGGTCAGCCTGGTCTACAGGGCGAGTTTCAGGATAGCCAGGGCCACACAGAGAAGCCCTGTTTCAACAAACAAACAAATAAACAAACAAAGCATTGGCAGTCTGGGGTGATGGCTCTGGGGCTAAGAGTCCTTGCTGCTCTTGCAGAGTATTCAAGTTTAGTTTCTACAAGTCATATTGGTATCTAAAACAGCCTGTAACTCAAGCGGTAGGGGATCTGACAGCCTTTTCTGGCCTCTTTGGGCACAGGTATACTGGTATGCATGTACATGGACATGCACAAACACATACAAATACTTACAAAAATAAAAACAAAATAGAACCAGTAACAAACTGACAATAGCTATGGAACTCAGCAAGATGGAGGTAGAAGGGGGGGAGAGAGCTAGAGAGAGATGCTCTGGTTCAGCTTCTATTATACAGAACTGGTGGAGGGCAGAAGAGAGGGAGGGCAGGGAGCATGAACTGAAGGATACTCACCGTATCCTTGGGAATGCAATAGGTAAGAACACCATCTCCAGCTGGTTAAAGGAGTACGCCTTTAATCCCAGCACTCTGGGGGCAGAGGCGGGCGGATCTCTGTGAATTCAAGGCCAGCCTGATCTACAAGAGCTAGTCCTGGGACAGCTAGGGCTGTTATATAGAGAAACCCTGTCTTGAAAAACAAAACAAAACAAACAAACAGAATACCCTCTCCAGAGACAGGGAGAAGGCTGATGGAATTTTCAGATGCACTGGGTTTGAGGGTTCTTCATGGGATTCTGATAGAGTTAGCTAGTATGAAACACGGCCCTGGGGCTTAAGAAATACATCAAAAAATGGGGAGGCAAGAGATTAATGCGAAAACGTGTGTGTGTGTGTATTTGTGTGCATGTGTGTGTAGGTGCACATACAGAGGCCAGAAGGCAGCCCCAGGTGGTGTTCCTCAGGAGTAATCCATCTTTTTTTCTGAGACAAGGTCTCTCATTTGCCCACTGAGTAGACTGAGGTGGCCTGCCAGGAAACCCAGGGATCTGCCATCTCCACCTCTCCAGGGCTGGATTACAATCCCTAACCTGATTGTGTTAGGTGGAGTGTGTGTGCGAACTCAGGTCCCAATGCTTCATCAGCAAGCCAACTCAGTCCTGCTGTGAAATTTCATTTACTTATTTATTTTTAATCTTTTGAGACAGTCTCTCTTCATAGCCCAGGCTGTCCCGGAACTCACTATGTAGACCAGACTGGTCTTGAACACACAGAGATCTGCCTGTCTCTGCCTTCCAGTGCTGGGATTGAAGGCATGCGCCATCAAGCCTGGTAAAAAGTTTTTGACAATGATTTAGTATTCTGGGAATATCCTGCCACCTTTCCCCTTCCACCAGGCAGCAGCAGTGCTTCCTAAATTACTGCCCTCTGGGCAGAGAAGAGAAAGGTGGCTCCCTTTGGTCAGTTTCAATAAGAACCATTGAAGTTCCTGATAAAGAAAAGTAAGGCTCTTCTTCTTCTTGTTCTCCTTCTCCTTCTTCTTTCTTCCTTTTTTTCCACAATAGCCTGGACTTTGAGAACTAAGAGTCAACAATGACCCTATCAGGAGGCAGATCTGGGTGGGGGACAATGGAAGACCCAGTGTTCCACCCCATGAGAAGCTGGATATATGGATGATCCTGATGAGGGCCCTCTTCCCTGCCCATGCTCTCACTGTTGAGTGTCAGTGTAGGACAACTGTGCTCCCTGATAACTGTCAGAGGCACAGGAGAAAGGAGGTCTGCCACTTCCTGTGTGAGCTTTACACTGTAGCTGCCCACAGGTACCAGTGTGGTGCTTATGAGTCTGTCTCCGGGAAGTCAGGAAGAGTGTCCACAGTCCCGAAGGTGGAGGGAAGGCTGACAGCCTGTGAACCAGCAGTCCTTAGAGCTGGGACGCCAGCTAAAGGATGACATGTAAGCCAACAACAGGGACCAGAGTAAAATGCCAGGCTCTCCCCTCCATGACCATACACAAGCTTCCTGTGCTGAGATCTGAACCTTTAAAAGAGGAACACAGGCACGTAAACATTTCGGGGTTCATTTGAGCAAAGTATGGTTTACAAATTGGGTGACGAATTGGAAAAGGTTCAGAGAACTCCAGAGTAGACAGTGAGCTTTTATAAACTGAATAGGGAAGTAAAGAAATTATTTGAGGGCAAGACTGGTCTACTACAGAGCTAGTTCCAGGCCAGCCAGGGCTACACAGAGAAACCCTGTCTCAGAAAAAAAAAAAAAAAAAAAAAAGGAAAGGAAATTACTTGAAAGCCGGTAAGATGGCTCCACAGGAAGCTCTTGCCACCTAGCCTGATGTTCCGAATTTGATCCCCGGGGCCCACACTGTGGAAGGACAGAACTGATGCTGTGAGCTGTCCTCTGATTGCTACTGCTACATGCTTGCGCATACTTGTCCTCTGACTGCTACTGCTACCTGCTTGCGCACACGTCCTCTGACCGCTACGGCTACATGGCTGTGCACACTTGTCCTCTGACCACTATGGCTACATGCCTGTGCACATTTGTCCTCTGACCGCTATGGCTACATGCGTGCGCACACTTGTCCTCTGACCGCTACTGCTACATGCCTGCGCACACTTGTCCTCTGACCACTACAGCTATATGCATGTGCACACTCACACATCTGCTCAATCAATCAATCCATGGCAAAAGAAACAACTTAGTTGACTTCAGCTAGGTGTCTGCATTATGTGGGAACTGAGACAGGACGGAAACACAGAAGATTATGGACACAGGATAGTGAAGCCACTTACCAGCCGAGAATGGAGAATTCTAGTACAAGAGCATGGGCTCGGTGGGTAAAGTGCTTGCTTTGCAAGCATGAGGACCTCAATCTGATTTCCATAAACCATGTAAAAAAGTTGGGTGCGGCAGCATATGCTGGTAATCCTGGGCACTGGGAAGAAGTCAGATGAATTCTGGGGGTTGCTGGCTGATCAGCCTTACCTACCCAGAGAGTTCCAGGTCAGTGAGAATAAAAAATAAGATAAGAAGTGGGGTGGGCATAGGAGAAGGACAAGCTATTGGATTGCACATCGAAGGTGAACATATGGTCTCCATATACCATGTGCACCAGCACTCACATTGCACACACACACACACACACACACACACACACACACACACACACACAAAGGAATCCAACACAACTAACACTTGCTTGAGGCCTTCCCATACCTCTCTGCAGTTTATTCTGATTCTCACCAGAAACCCCAGTGACAGACAGTGAAAGGACATGTCCTGACTCCTTGTGCAACCCTAGTGCCTCCTGATTTTATCTTACTTGACGGGAATCCCATCCAGGGCACCTCTGGAACCACCCTAGAATCTCACTTAACAAAAAGAGAGAAAAAAAATTCTTACCAACCCTGTGAGATGTACCACAGCATGATATGTCTACAGCTCAGATACTTAGGCAGTCCTTTCCTGAGAAGCCCACACCCATGCTCGCAAGAATGCTTTATTCTCTCCTCTCTATTTTTAATAAATGCCAATTCTGCTTCATCCAGGTTAATCCTTGTAGCATGAGGGCCAGGCTTGTTGGGGTTTCTGTCCTGCCCAGTTTCCCCAGCCATTTAGTCCCAGAGAAAATCATGCAGAGAGTCTACATTAGGTTATAAACTGATTGGCCCATTAGCTCAGGCCTCCCATTAGCTCTTGTAGCTTATATTAATCCATTACTCTTATCTGTGTTAGCCACATGGCTCAGTACCTTTCTCAGTGGGGCAGGTCACATTCTGCTTCTTCGATGGTCCAGACAGGAATGCCGAGAGAGCTTCCTGCTTTCCAGAATTCTCCTATTCTCCTTGCTCCGCCTCTACTTCCTGTCTGGTTGTCCCACCCATACATCATGGCTAATGGCCAATCAGCGTTTATTTAAATCATGATTGACAGAATACGGATAATTCACCTGCACCATCCCCCCCCCTTTTTTTTAAACAAAGAAAGATATCCATAGTCCATTTTTTTGGGAATGTGGGCATAGTATTCCAGGCTACTTCCAGCTGACTGGGGGCGCTGATAATCTTATGGGGACCCAAAGAAAATTTAAGAGTTATGATCAAGTCCTGACTGGAGTATCCTGTGAAGCTTGATCATCCCAGGCAGCACCTTGAATCTGTTCTGGATGTAGAACTCAGACATCCGGGCCATCTGTTCCTACCAGAGATTTCTCAGGTGGTCTTCCTTGATCAAATCTGAGTTTTAACTCAGAATGAATCTACAGCCTCTCATTTTCTGTGAAAACAAAAGCAAAATCTCTTCTCCAAAGTAACATATCTTTTGACTTCAATTTTGATTTCAAGGTATTTTCAAAATACCTATCTTGGATTAGTTCATCAGGATTTATAAGCAAATATCTTTTAGTAGCTGTTGGTCCTTCCTCAGCATTCAAACAATTCAGAGAGCATAATAACATACAGTATCAAGAGTCTCTGTGTGTTTTTCATCTTTACGTGGCTTTATTTTAACCTCCATTTCTTTTATTTTTACTTTTAACTTTTGGCTTTTTGAGACAGGTTCTCTGTGTATCTTTGTCCTGGAACTCACTCTGTAGACCAGGCTGTCCTTGAACTCACAGAGATCTGCCTGTCTCTGCAGCCCCAGTGCTGGGATTAAAGGTGTGTGCTACCACACCTTGAAGTCACAGAGGTCAATCTACCTCTGCCTCCAAGTGTTGGGATTAAAGGTGTGTGCCACCACACCCAACTACTCTCTTTCTTTCTTTTTTACTTTAAGAATTTTAACCTTTAGCCTGCATATATTTTTAACACACTGTAAACCATTTAGAGTTTTTTTTTTGTCTTTGAATCTATCTTTACTGTATATCTCTCTTTTTCTGACTACACGAGTCTTTAATTTACCAAGCTATATGGGTAGGATAAAAGCTGTGGCTTTGACGGCTGGATCCAGCCCATTCCTTAGCTTTCTCCAATTCCAGCCTCATGGCGGAGGTACCGGCTGTAGCCGTGTTTATTGCCACAACTCTATGGCGTTTCAAGGTCCCTGCCAGCAAGCAAGCTGAAGCATTCTGCTCACAGACCACATTCAAATGTTCCCTGGCCGGACCGCCTGCCTGAAAGAGTCAGAGTTTGCCCTGGCAGGAAGGCCCAGAAAGCCGGCATTTTAAAATGGCGCAGCTTTTTTCTTGCTATGGCTGAAAACCGAAAAGCATGCGGTCAGCTTTTTATCAACACTGTTTAAGTGTTTCGTGGCAGGACCTTTTAAAAGAGCTGCAAGGCTTTGCAGCTAAAGCTGAGTGAGGAAGCCTCTCCTAGATGAGAGTGCTTGCTTGCCTCTAGCAAGCAGAGCAGACCTGAGAAATTGCTGCTACCAAGAAAACATGCTTTACTCTATTCTTTCCCAAGCTTTCTCAGGCTTTCTGTGGATGCGGTTATCCACGTGGGCGCCATTCTGTAGTGTGGGGGCCTGCTTGGTTTCTGTCCTCCCACCAGGTCCCACAGTCAATAGGTCCCAAAGAATCACACAGAAGGTCTACATAAGTTATAAAACTGAAATTATTTTCTGTGGTATGGCCGAGGATCTGTTTTTGCCCGAGGCCAGGTCTCTGAAAAGACCTCTGGCTGCTGCAGATGACAGTGTGAAGCTGGGAATCCATCCCTGCCACTACAGGCAGGAATGATTACACGGGACATACCTATGTGGAGATCGCTTGGTTTCCAATCAGGTAAGCTGAGGTTCTATCCCCCTGGTTCTAGTGAGCTGCAGTTTGCTTCCTAGAAAGGCAGGGTGCTGGAGCTTTTCAATTACTGATTTTTTTTTTTTTTTTTTAGTTTTTTGAGACAGGCTTTCTCTGTAGCTTTGGAGCCTGTCCTGGAACTAGCTCTTGTAGACCAGGCTGGTCTCGAACTAACAAAGATCCGCCTGTCTCTGCCTCCCAAGTGCTAAGATTAAAGGCGTGTACTACCACCGCCTGGCTCAAGTACTGACTTCAGTGCACTTCTAAGAGAATAAAAAAAGAATGATTTGAGTTAAAAATCTGAAAAACCTGAGTCTAGAATATCTATATCACTATATTAACAATTACCATAACCAATTACCACATACATTAGGGTTCTTCAGAGAGTATATGGGTATGTAAAAGGCACTATTATGAAGACTCTGGAGGCCCATGGTCAATCCCTAGAACCCACATAAAGATGGCAGGAGAGAACCAACTCCACAAAGTTGAGTCTGACATCCACATTCCCGCTGTAGCACCCAAGCATGAACATACACATTCTGCCACCACTTCCATGAATAGCCCATAGAGCTGAGAAAGAATACATAAAGAAAAGGGGTTCTCCAGTGTAGAAAGCTTCCTCAACTTGAGGTTAGTTATTGGACCACCAGGTAAGAGCTTTCTCTTTCAGGAGCCGGCTTCACAGGGCTCCTCTCAGTTTTCTGAGGGGTGATAGTAATCACTCTTGTTTATCATATGGAAGCACCTGCCAGGTTAACTCTTCCTTGTGATTTTCATTGGATGGAAAGAAAAGAACCATGATTGAAAAACTGGGATTTGGAATTATCATTATCAAATGCTGCAGCTCCTAATCTCATGTGGATTTCTCAATAATCCTATTGCCAATTTCAAGCTGTCTATTCTTCCATCATTAAATATTAATACCAGTAATGGAATTATTTCTGATCTTGTCTGAAATAACATGAATGACCTGCTTAACATTAAATATAAAAATGTACACAATGCCATGTACATGTACACATGATGGTGCATGTATTTAATGCCAGCACTCAGGGAGCAGTGGCAGGCGGATCTCTATGAATTTGAGGCGATTCTCAGTCTGCGTAGTGAATTCCAGGCCGGTGTTACAGAGTGAGACCCTGCTTAATTCAAAAAACAAAACAACACAATGAGATATTAGGAGGAATTTTTACTCTCAGAATAACAGACATATAGAATATATTCAGATCTCCCTCCTTTTGAGACAGGTCTCAGTACGTAGCTCTGGGTGTTCTGGAACTCACTATATAGACCAAGCTGGCCTCCAACGTAGAGATCCTCCAGCCTCTTTCTCTTGAGTGCATGGACCACTGTGATTATTTTATTCTTATTTATTATTTATTGCTTATTTTATTCCTAACACCTGAGGACACAGAAAGGTGAATTGATAAAGGGAAATAATTGATTCTACAAGTGCCTATTTGTTTACTTATTTCTGAGGCTGAGGCTCCAAAGTAGGCCTTGCACATGCTAGGCATCATTCTCCCAGGAATGTACATTGCTAGCCCCATGATAGCATTTAGATTTAAGTAAGCCAACAATTTGAGTATTTAGGAATACTGCGCCCATATTTACCTGCCACATCTGTCCTAACACAAATGATAAAGTGTGGGTTAAATATTAACAGAATTCTGACAGCTAATATGAATGAAATGGATTCTGTAAAAAGTTCAATGAAATATTATCTAAACAATCAATTGCTCACCCCTGTCAACATTTTTAATGGCGACTAGTAATTCAGGATTAGTTTAATTCTCTTTGGGAAAACTGAAGGAGGATCTGTAAAAAAGCATTTTATTTATTTTGTAGGTACGCGTGTTGATTAGAAAATAACTTGCTGGCTGGAGTCAGTTCTCTCCTTCCTTCATGTGGGTGTGGGGCCTCGGGCTCCCTGTTGTCAAGCTTGGTGACGAAGGGCTTTTACCTCCTGAGCTATCTCGCGGTCCCTGAAATCAGATTTGAGAGTCTATATTTCCGCAACATTTTGCAACTATAGAACTACATGATATCATTTGGGCCTGTAATCTAGGATCAGGAGGGTGAGTCAGAAGGAAACTGAGCTGGAGGCTCGCCTGGAAGACACACCAAGGCCAGTCTCAAAACATAGCGGCTCTCTTCCCACCCCCACCCTTTCTTTCTTCAGGGCCTTTCAGCGGTGCTGAGGTTCAGCTAAGCACGTTTGGATAGCTAACTAAGCCTGGCGGCTGGACTTGATGCAGACTTCCCCCACCCCACCCCCTCTCCCCACCCCCCACCCCCAGATTTAGGCCTGCACATTCTCTCCCGGGTCCTAACGTGGCTTTTGATCCGCAAGAGCACGCTTTCAGAAGTGGATTTAGGATGGGACTAAGCGCGCCTAATCTCCAGGCTCTAAACACAGGCCCGAGTCGCGGCGGGCTCCCAGGGAGACCTGTTGTTGAGCAAAACCGCAAGGTAGTTTCTCGGCGGAAGAGCGACGTTCCCCCCCCCCCCGCCCCCGGCCTCCCCCTTGCCTGCAGAGGCGGGGGCTGCGGGTTTCAGCCACCAACCATTCCAGCCCGCGCGCGCCCCCGCCGCAGCCCTGTCACGCGCACGCGCCAGCCGAGCTCCTTGTGTCTGGAGTCCCGCCACGCCTGCTCCAACCCAGCCCCCCGCGCCCGAGCCCAGCCACGCGCGCAGCCGCGGAGCGCGCCCCGCCCCTTCCCGCCGCGCGCCCCTGCACCCCGCGCGTTCCCGGGGTGGGCCTCAGCCGCAAGGCCGCCTCCTCCCCTTCCTCTCCCGCCGCTGCAGCCTGGGCGGGGCGGTGCGTCCAGCGTGAGCTCGGACATGGCAGCCGAAGAGGCGGAGGCGCCGGGGCTCCCGGAGGACGAGGTGCGGGGCGGCTGCGGGCCGCTCGGGGGGTCCCATCGAGGCGGGGGAGGCCGGTGATCCGGGCCCGGGCTCGACCGCGCGCTCTGGAGCGGGACACGCGGGGAGGGAGAGGTGGGGAGAGGCGCGCACGAGGCGGCTGCGGGGAGCAGGTCCCCGCTGATCAGGGCCATCGCCCTCCCTGGCGGCCTCCGGGGGCCCTGGCTGCGGCCTGGGCGCGCGCAGCCTCTCGGGGAGGGCGATGGCTTGGGTGGGGCGACATCCTGGGGCCCAGCATCCCGCTCCTGCCGCAGCGGGAGCCGACGGAACTTAGCGACTTTCCTACCATGGCTTCCCAGAGGCCCGGGTGGGAACGCGGGGAGGTGGGATTCCTTCGACTCCGCGGCAAGTGTCAGATGTGGGGAGTTCACACTTTGTTTCAAGGCCTTTGTTAGGGTTTTTTTTTTTTTCAAAAAATGAAGGCAAAAGAAGTCGAAATACTTGAAAGAACCCCCCACAGCTGTTGGCTTTGAAAACTGCAGCCCCAGAATTTGAAGCAGGCAAAGCAGTCTGTTACAGTCGAACAACTTAATCGCGACTTTGCCTCGCGCTTACTAAAAGTGAGGCCCTCTTGAGGAGTGCTTCGATGGAGCTGGCGGTTGTCTCAAATGGGTGGGGCATTAAAGGCTTCGTAGTGTTTAACAGTGACCCTTTCAGATTGTGCGTGCGTGCGTGCACTGTGTGTGTGTGAATCAAATCTGCGAATTCCTGTTACTTAATCTAGCGATCACATGTAGCTTTCATCAAGATTGGACCCAATTAGCTGGAAATCCCCAACCCCCCAATTTCTGTTCCTTTCTCAGGTACCTCCAAACACTATTGTAATGGTCGGCGCTCTCCAGTTCCCCCTACTTCTCAGAAAGCTTTTTGTTTATAAACAGCACTTTATTAATGTCTAATAATTATTGCAGGGTATTTTGAGAACCTTTTTTGTGCTGCAGTTAGAATTTGATTTCTTAGACGATGATTGTATTTTTTTTTTTTACATGGGTGGAATGGAAGCCATATTAAGTGAAATAAGCCATCTTAGAGAGATGGGTACTTAGATTTTACGCACGTGAAATCTAAAAAGTTGCTGTCATAGAAATTGTGAGTAGAGGGGCTGGAGACATGGCTCAGTGGTTAAGAGTGGTTACAAAGGACCAGAATTCAGTACTCAGCACTTTCATGGGGCAACTCAGTAATTCCAGCTCCAGGAGATCTGATGCCTTCTTCCTGTCTCTGTGGCACCTGTGCAAGAACGCGGACACACACACACACACACACACAAGAATAGTTCTTTATTTAAAAAGTTGAAATAGATTGGTGATTACTAGAGACCCAGAAGAGCAGTGGGGGAGAGAGGCAGGCAAAGGCAAAATAGTGGGTATCGAGTCATAGTTGGGAGCAGTTAGTTCTGCTGGACTATTAAATGCATGGTGGGTTGAATGTCTGTATGCTTCAGAATGTTGCAGTAAGGGCTGTAGAGATGGCTCAGCTGTTAGGAGCAGTTGCTACTCTTGCAGAGGACCTGGGTTTGGTTCCCAGCACCCACATGGTGGTTTCCAGCCATCTGAAATGATGCTCTTCTGACCTCTCTGGAAGTCAGGCATGGACAAGATGCAGGTGAATACATGTAGGCAAGACACTCATACACTCAAATAAGTAAACCTTTAGAAGAAAGTTCAATTCTCAGGTGATGCTGAGGCTGTGGTGGCGGGCTGACGGATGGTTCTACTAGCTCCATAGTCCCCGAAGCAGTGCTCAGCCTGCTCTAGCTAGGTGTGACAGTCTGATTAGTCCCCATTATTGTTGTGTCGAAGGAGTTAGAAGGAGACAATGCATTGGTACCTAACCATCCAGTGTGGAGAACCTCAAGCTGGCATCCCACCCTATCCTTGGGCTTTCTGCTGCTTCTTGGAGGCTGGCTCTCCCAGATTGCGTTTCTCACCACCTTCCAGCAGAGCCAGCTGATCACAGACTAAATATTGCTAAAGTTACCTTCATCATCTCTTTTCTCCCTCTTGGCCAGTACCTGTATTCCTAATTATCGCTTTCATCTGCCCAGCTGAACTAACGATCGGTGTGGCAGCTATCGTAGTTGCTTAACAGCAGCTGGGGCTAAGAACTCCACTTTGTCAGTAAGGACTCTTATAGTCCCACAATGAAGGTCTAGATGTGCATCTCATGACTCACATTTCCTTCCATCTTTTTGTGTCTACTTTGTGCACATTAAGGAAGAGAGTGAGGGAGGAGGATAGAAACAGACATGGTGGTGAGCATCTTCCTTTGCGGTGGTAATTGGGTTATTAATATTTACTCAGCAGACGTTCATTAAGTGTTCTGTGTGCATTGTGCCAAGCACCAGGGAGTCTGAGGGAATAAAAGACTGCCAGCCTCCAAGGAGTTTACTGTCTGGTGGAAAAGACAGAAGACTTGCTTTCTGTTTGTAATTGGCAGCTCATTGATGTCATTTGGCATTGATTTTCTGGTTTATCACAAAACTAAATGGGGGCTTGGAACACATACCATACCCCCCCCCATTTTATTTAAAGATGGAAATATGGCAGCTATATTAGCTTTTGAACTCATAGACAAGTCTGGGAGTAGGCAGCCCTCTGCTGTTGATTAAAAGTGGTTGGGCTGAGGGTGTGGCTTAGTTGGTGGAGTATTTGCTTAGTGTGCCCGAAGCCATGGATATACCGCATATACTAGATGTGGTAGCCCATGCTTTTAATCCCAATACCCAGGGAGACAGAGGCACAAGGAGTTCTGTGAATTTTGAGACCAGTATGGTCTATATAGCAAGGCCCAGGACAGCCTGGGCTTCATAGAGAGACCTTGTGTGTGTGTGTGGGGGGAAACGGTCTAAGGTCATCTAGTGGCCGTCATAGCTCACATCTGTAATTGCAGCACTTGGGAAGCTGAGAGCCAATCACCTGACTGTAAGATCAATCAGAGCTATACTGTGAGCTATCTCCAGATGGCTCAGAATTAAGAGGACTGGCTGCTCTTCCAGAGGTCCTGAGTTCAATACCTAGCAACCACATAGTGGCCCACAACCATCTGTGATGAAACCTGATACCCTCTTCTGGCCCGCATGCATACATGCAATCAGGACATTGTATGCATAATAAATAAATAAATCTTTAAAAAAAGGACATGGATTTGAAACAAGGAGAAAAATGAATAGAAATGACATGGAATGTAGAGAATTGTAGTTTAATCTTCCACAGCGATTAGGCACTGACTCACTGGCCATTGATTATTAAAGCATGCTGAATTTGGATCTAATTCTTCTTCCACTTTATGATGAGTTTTAGTTCTTCCATGTATCTCCTGTGGAAAGAGGTCCTTTTTGCAGACATTTTACCATTGGCGCATTAGCCTACATTAAGAAGTGTAATGTAATTTGCATGGCTTGCTCTGATGGTCACTTGGGATTAATAGCAGTGGAAAACAACTCTCATCACACTTTTCATTTTTGAACAGGGTCTCACTATGTAACCTGGAACTCTTTGTAGACCAGGCTGGCCTTGAACTTAGAGATCTACCTGTCTCTGCTTCCCATGAGAATGCTGGAATTAAAGGTGCCAGGCAGTTCTCACCAGTCTTTGGTAGGAGAGAATGGAAGAGGACCTGGGAATTGTTACCTGATGTCCCTCCAGCCTCCTTCCAGAGGGGCACTGCCAGGTCTTTTGAAGTTGGTAACTGTTTCCTCAATAGTTAGTGTTTGTGAGAAGTAGTTTGTAGGTGGAAGTTTCTGTACCTCAGCAGCTCCCAAGTAACCACTCAGAGGCTTAATAGTAATTTAAAATGCTTGGCCAATAGCTCAGGCTTGTTTCTAGCTAACTCTTACATTTTTAATTAGCCCATATTTCTTATCTATGCTTTGCCATATGGTTTGGTACCTTTTTTCAGTATGGCATGTCCATCTTCTCTCTGATTGCTGGTGACTCCTGACTCCACCCTTCTTCCTCCCAGCATTCTCTTTGCCCCTCCAAAATCCTATCGGCCAATCAGCTTTTATTAAATTTGAGTGACAAATCTTTACAGTGTACAAAAGGATTATTCCACAGCAATAGGTTTTTTAGATGTACTTACTGCAGATATGGGGATGGAGTCAAAAAGGTTACCACTTTGTTTCTTGGCTTTTTCTGCTGACAGGCATCCATGTATGAGTATTGAATTTTCCTACAAAAGAATTACAGTGTTGAGGGCTGGGGAGAAGGCTCAGCAGTAAGATCCTTGCTGCTCTTGTAGAAGACCTGGGTTCAGTTCCCAGCACTCTCATAAGGCAGCTCACAATTGCCTGTAACTTGAGCTCCAGAGGACCCCCATACCACCCTCTTTTAGCCCTCACAAGGGACCCACACACAGACACACACATATAATTAAAGATAATAAAAGTAAACCATAACAAAAAAGAATACCAGTGTCTAAGGCTGGAGATACAGGTTTATTGGTTTATTGGTCATGTGCCTAACTGGTTTATGGGGGTGATGGTGCACACCTGTAGTCTGGGAGTAGAGGCAGGGTGATTAAAGCTCAAGATGTGTCAGCTGCATTCTGCATGTCTGCATGCACTCTACCAGCGTAGCTGTGTCTCCAGCCCTGCTTCTTTCCCACTTAACTTCATAGAAATATTATAAAATTCTTGTGATTTTTTTCTGAAATTTTAGAAATTAAACTTAAGCGTATACGTACGCGCATGTGTATGTGTGTGTGTGTGTGTTTGTGTGCATGGAAGTTAGAAGACAACTTATGGGAGTCAGTTCTCTTCTCCCACAGTGTGGGTCCCACCCAGGATGTGAACTCAAGTCAGGAGGCTTGGCAGCAGTACCATGGAGCCATTTTGCCAACTCTTGTGAAGTTTTAACGTTTTCTTTTTCACTTTAGTCTTAACTGAATTATTATTATTATTTTTTTTTTTTTTTGGTTGAGACAGGGTTTCTCTGTAGCTTTTGAAGCCTGTCCTGGAACTAGAGATCCATCTGCCTCTGCTTCCAGAGTGCTGGGATTAAAGGCGTGTGCCACCACCTATTTATTTTCTTTTTTGGGTTTTTGAAACAGAGTTTCTCTGTGTAGCCCTGGCTGTCTTGAAACTCACTCTGTAGACCAGGCTGGCATCGAACTCAGAGATCCTCCTGCCTCTGCCTCCTGAGTGCTGGGATCAAAGGTGTGCCACCACTGACCAGCATATTTTGTTTTTTCTTTTCCTTCCTTCCTCCCTCCCTCCCTCCCTCCCTCCCTCTCTTTCTCTCTCTCTTCCCCCTCCCTCCCTCTTTCTCTCTTTCCCTCTTCTTTTCCCTCACCCTCTCTCTTCTTATTTTCTTTTTCTTTACAAGACAGGGTTTCTCAGTGTAACAGTCCTGTCTATCTGGGCACACACTCTGTAGACCAGGCTGACTTTGAACTCAGAACTCAGACATCTGCCTGTCTCTGCCTCTGTGCTGGGATTAAAAGAATGTGCTACCACTGACCAGCGAATTTTGTTTCTTATGCAAGTTGTGTGAGATAGTGAACAGGTGCCATCTTTAACTTCTTGTTTTCTCTCAAATCATTTGTTAAGACCACAAAAAATTCAAGGTTTTGGGGATTGAAATTGTGTTGGATTTCTATATCATTTTGGAGAAAATAGACAATTTATTATTAAATACTTGTACCCACAAGCAGAGAGAATATCTCCATTTATTATATCCCTTGTGTCCTTCAACAGTATGTTTAACCTTATCGAAGTTTGTGAATTTTTATTAATTTTATTTCTATTTCTTGTACAATTTAAATGCTTTTGGGGTGGGGGGGCTAGATTTTACTGGGTAGCTCCGGCTGGCCTCAAACAGAGATCTGCCTGCTTCTACCTCTTGAGTGCTGGTATTAAACCCATGTACTAGTACAGGGGAAGGCTCTTCATGAGGAATGATCTAGATCAGGTTGGCCTGTGGACAGGTCTGTGGGGGTTGTCTTGACTGTTAGTTATTGTAAGAAGACCCAGTCCATTGCTGGTGACTCATATCTCCAGTAACTTACTCTCAAACAGTTTAGTGTCTTAGTTACTGTCTTATTGCTGTAAAGAGACACTATGACTAAAAGCAAGTTGGGGAAGAAAAGAGTTTATTTGGCTTACAATTCCACATCACAGTCCATCAGTGAAGGACGTAGGGCAGGAACATAAACAGGGTAGGGACCTGGAGGCAGGAGCTGATCTGTAGAGGCCACTTACTGCCTTTGTTCTTCATGGCTTGCTTAGCCTGCCGCCTTACAGTACCCAGGACCACTTTCTTATAGCAGCCGAGGGTTGGCCCCACTCTCAATGGGCTGGACCCTCCCACATTGATCACTAATTAAGAAAATGTCTTAAAGGTTTCTCTACAGCCTAACTCCCCCCCCCCCCGACAGGGTTTTTGTGTTACAGCTCTGGCCGTCCTGTAACTAACTCACTTTGTAAACCAGGCTGGCCTCGAACTCACAGAGATTCACCTGCCTCTGCCTCCCAAGTGCTGGGATTAAAGGTGTGTGCACCACCGCTGCCTGGCCCTGCAGCCCGATCTTAAGGAGGCATTTTCTCTATTGAGGTTCCCTCTCTCAGATGACTGTATTTTGTGTCAAGTTGACATAAAACTAACCAGCATACATAGCAAATAAGAAGTTAGACGTGAATATGTCTGTGTATATATAAATAAAAGAGAATGAACACTGTTACCAGACTGTGCACCGAGTTTATGGAAGTATGTGTTATACCAAACTGTCCTGCAGATTCCTTAGGCAGGAGACCCGAACAGTGTGACAGTGGAAAAGGTGGCTCAGGGCATACAAGGCCATGTTTATCCAGTCTCTGATCTTGACTGTGGATGTGACGTGTTGAGTAGCTGCTTGAATTCTGCCTTGATTTCTCCTCCACGGTGGACTGAGGAATTTGTCAGCCAAATAAATTCCCTAAGTTGCTTTCGGTTGGGGTATTTTTCCGCAGTAGCCAAAATGAATCCATATCTACCCTCTTTAGATTTAAACTATTTCTAACCTATAGGACAGTTACGAGGGGTCTAACACATGCTTCTATAGCCATGAACTCAGGCCATGGCATGGTAACATTGTGTTCATTCCTTTTTATTTACACATGGACAGACAGACTCCTATCCAACTTTTTATTTGCTAAGCCATTTGAGAGTAAGTTACAGAATTTGTGTTGTTTTCTTCCTAAATATTTTGATATGTATCTCTTTAGAAAGTATAACGTTTTTATTGATTGAGAATTTCATGCAATCTTTTTTTTTTTATTTTTATGGGTATGGGAGTTTTGCCTGGATAAGACAGAAGAGGGTGTCGGATCCCCTGGAAGTGAAGTTACAGACGGTTGTGAGCCACCATGTGGGTGCTGGGAGTTGAATCCAGGTTCTCTGGAAGAGGATCACTTGCTCTTATCCGACGAGCCATATCTCCAGCCCCACAATGTATGTTTTTAAATTTTTATTTATGTGTATGGGTGTTTTGTGTGTGTGTCTGTCTGTGTACCGTATGTGTTCCTAGTGTCCATAGAGACCAGAAGAGGACTTCAGATTCTGGAATTGCAGTTACAGATGGTTGTGAGCCACCATGTAGGTGCTGGGAATTGAATTCAGGCCCTCTGGAAGTGCAGTTAGTGCTCTTAACTTCTGAGCTTAACTGCTCAGTCATTTCTCCAGCCCTATAGTTTTCTTTTTCTTTCTTCCCTTATTTATAATTTTGGGGATATGATCTCACTGTATAATCCTGGGTAGCCTGAGACTCACTATCTAGACCAAGCTACTCTCAAATTTCAAAGAGATCTGTCTAGTGCTCCCTCCCAGGGATTAAAGTGGTGTACCACCACACCCAGCCATATATAGTGTATTTTGATCACATTGACTCCACTGACTCCTCCCCCTCGCTTCCCTCAGATGATATGTCCTTCTTAAGATGAAGACATTCTCCTGTAAGATCTCATTCCACTATGATATACAAAATAATTGGTATTTGACATATTACAGTGTGTTTACTATGCTATTATTTATGCCTATTTGATGAGACTTTAAGGATAATTATCTTTTCTTGGTAGTTATTACAAATGACTGTGAGATTTTTATTTTATGTTATGAACACAGCAACAGTGGTAACTTTATTAGTTACAGTTTGTCATTAGATTTTCTTGTAAAAATGTCAAATTCTTACTGAATGTAATAATTAGCTCTTTTGTATGTGATCAACTATAGCTAAAAATAGCAATTTCTGTTTTTATTTTCTTTTATGTAGCTTTTAATCAGATTATTTTAAAAGATTCCTCTAATTTTAGTATTATTATATTGTATTAGATTTTTTTTATTTGATAACTCATAATTACCTAAAACTAAAACAGAATGTTGTGTATTTTAGGATAATACGCGAGTTGTGAGAGTGAAGGTCATAGCTGGCATAGGCCTGGCCAAGAAGGACATCTTGGGAGCCAGGTAAGTATAATATATGAGTTGAGATTTTAAAATTTGTCATTTCTTAGTTTTTTTCTTGAACTTTGATTAAATAAAAATTTGAATGATAATATTAGCAAATTTTGATGCACAGTGAAATCATTCCAGGTTATATTTCTTGATATCTGAATTACTGAATTTGTCAAACTAAAGACAGTGATAAATATGGATTTATTATTGAGTTCTGCTCCCAGAAATTTACAAAATTCTGTTTCTCCAAGTCCTTTTGCCGGTAACAGCCATAATCTCTGGATATAATATAAAAAGTAGTTCTCTGAGCATAGACTGAACAGAGCAGGACGGCACCAGCGGGATCTACATCTGCAGGAAAGAAGTGGAGTCCTTCCCCAGCGTAGAAATCAGTCTGAGCCGGGCGGTGGTGGTGCACACCTTTAATCCCAGCACTCGGGAGGCAGAGGCAGGTGGATCTCTGTGAGTTCAAGGCCAGCCTGGTCTACAGAGGGAGTTCCGGGACAGCCAGGGCTACATAGAGAGACATTGTCTCAGGAAAGAAAAAAAAAAAAAGGAAAAGAAAGAAAGAATGTGTGCTCATTGTTAGTCAAAACATTACAAATCTCAGGAATGAAGTAGAGGCCAAAGTAAATAAATAATCAAGTATAAGGAAAATTCTGCAGCTAAAGTACAGTATTTGAAATTAAAATGCTTGGGTGGTTGTGGTCGCAGAATGTAGAGCAAAGATGAACTGAACTTACATCAAGAGGAGGCTTTTGCCAATTGGCAGATGATAGATAGAAAGGAACATTCTGTCATAACTAAGATTCAGAAAGGATGGAGAGCTCAGTAATGAAGTAAAACAGTTTTGAAGGGTAAGTGTTCAAGCCAGGCAGTGGGCGTGCATGCCTTAAACCCAGTACTTGGGAGGCAGAGGCAGGTGGGTCTCTAGTCTACAGAGTGAGTTCCAGGACAGCCAGGGTTACACAGTGAAACACTGTCTGGAAAAACAAACAAAGAGAATAAGTGAAATCAGTGATACACATAATTTTTTATTACCGAAAATATCGGGCTGGAGAGATGGCTCGACAGTTCGGAGCCTGTACTGCTCCTACAGAAGACCATTTCCAGTGGACTGCCTGTGACCAACTCCAGGAGACCTGAAGCCCTCATCTGGCCTCCACAGGCACTGCACCCACATGTACATGCACAACTTAAGACTTTATAAGGAAGAAATTTTAAAGCAGCTTGCTCCTGGTGAAGAGAATTGATGCCAGATGGAAGTTCAGATCCTCAGAAAGGAAAAGAACATCATAAACAATAAATATCTAGAACCACACTTTATTTTTAATTAAAACTTTGATTTATATGTGTGGGTGTTTTGTTTTTGTATGTATGTGTATGTTCCTGATGTCCACAGAGGTCAGCAAGGTGTTGAATCTCCTGTAACTGCAGTTACAGATGGTTTTGAGCTGCTGTGTTTGTGCTGGAATCAAACCCGGGTCCCTTGAAAGACCTTATACTGGGCCCATTGGAATCATGGTTCACAATCTTGTCTTATGGATTCGTATTATAGATAAAAGGAATGCCCATGGCAATTACAGCTTACAGGACTGGGCTGTACATTGTACATGTGTCTGCTGTGAACCTATATGGAAGAAGGTGTGATAGAATGCATAGGTAAAGGGAGTCATTAAGGGTATATAATAGAAGACATAAATAAACAATCCACAGTAATGCAAAGAATTAAAGGTTTTGTAAAAGCAGAAATTTTGTTTCTGTTTTTGTTTTTTTTTTGTTTCAAGACAGGGTCTCTCTTTGTAGTCCTAGCTGTCCTGGAACTCGCTCTGTAGACCAGGCTGTCCTCAAACTCAGAGATCCACCTACCTCTGCTTCCTGAGTGTTGGGGTTAAAGGTGTGCTCTTCTGTGCCTGGCTGTAAAAGCAAAAATTTAAAAGTAAAATTCTTGAAAAAATTAAAAAGTCAATACAAACAAATCATTTTTTTTTTATAAAGGAGGCAGGACAAGGAAAGGAAGACATAAGGAGTTGCAAACTTGTATCCAGTTATTCCAATAATTACATGAAACATTAGCGGAAAGAAATAAACACAAAGTAGAGGTTATTACAATAAATTAGAAAGTAAGACTCATTAGACATGGTGTCCCATTCCTGTAATCTAGCATTCAGTAGGATTGTGAGTTCTAGGCCAGCCTGTGCTGTATAGTGACAACTTCAAAAATCCAGGGCTGGCGTGGTCTATGTTGAATCCCTGGTAGTGAGGGATGTATGGGGGCAGGGAGTGCATAAGGGTCCTGCCATGAAGCAGAGCATGTGTTGGCAAAACTGAAGGTGCTGAAGAGACGGCTCAGGGTTAAGAGTTCTAGAGGACTGGATTTTGGTTTCCAGCATTTATATCAGCTGACTCATAACTATCTATAACTCCAGCTCCAGGAGATTCATTGCCCTCTCTGGCTTCTGCAGGCACTGTATGCATGTACATACAAATAATGAAACAACTCTTTAAAGAAAGATATACTTAAGATACAGTGACACAGCTAAGTTGGGAAAAATTGATTCAAAACTGGTATGATAAAGATTAAAGTGAATACATTGAAATCTGATAAAATAAGGGTTCAACATGAAACTGTTTCCAAAATTTCACAATAATAATAAAATCATCAGAAATTTGTAATACTTAGAAATGGGTATATGCCTATCAATGTAACTTGGAGATGTAGAACTCAAAATTTGAAAGAATAAAAGGGGAAATAGAAAATTTTATTATAATGGATAACGACACTCATGTCTTTCAAAACTGTTAAACCAGATACATAAAAAACCAAAACCACAGAAACAGTTTATAGTTTAATAGATCTCAGAGGGAAGAATAAAGTGAACCTCACCTGGGAAGTGATAACTGGGGAGGCCCTCGGAGTATAGATATGTGTTAGTGTATATGGGTGAGGGTCACGGAGCTCTAACTGATGGAGTTTAGAACAAGCTGCTGTGACTGTCGTGGTGTCATGCTGTCGCTGTGACGTGTCTGCATGTTCCATACTGAACATGGGTTCAGTGGTAGCTCATGTATTGACTAACTGTGGTGTGTGGTCCCCAGGAAGTAAATATATAAATCAGCTACACTGAGGAAAAGGAAGGAAACAGAAGACTGTCTTTTTGTATTGATTTAGTCTGTGTATGTGTAAACGTGCACATGGCATGCCATGGCATGTAGATGGAGGCCAGAGGACAGCTCATGAATCAGTTCTCTCCTTCACCATGTGGATTCTGGGGGAATTGAACTCAAGTTGTCAATGTTGGCAAGGGCCTTTACCCACTGAGCCCTCTCGCTGACCCCAGACTATGACCATAAGGTATTGTATACTTAAAGACCTAAGAGATAGCTCAGATGAAATATTCATACCATAGTCAAAAAGCAGTCACACATCTGACAAGACCTTTAATTTTAACTTTCTTTTATATCATATAACTCAATAGTAATAAAATAAAAAATTGAATTAAAAATGAGCAGAACAACTGAACTTTGACCTACATAAGACCTACTTCACAAGACCTACATACATAACGCACACACACGCACACACACACACAGATAAAAAGTTAAGTCTTAAAAGAAAATGGAAGGGCTTCTATAACATGTAATTTTATCTATCTATCTATCTACCTATTTATTTATTTTGGATACAGTGCCTATCCATGTAGCCCCGACTAGCCTCAAACTCACAGAGAGCTGCTTGCCCCTGCTTCCTGAGTATTGGAATTAAAAGGTGTGCCCTACCATGTTTGGAAAGGTGTAATCATTTTTAACTGCAGTTCATCTTGTTTTAATGTAATTAAATATTTAACTTAGTTTGAAGACTTAAAATTTTAAGATTTATTTATTTTCAGTTATGTGTATTTGTGCATGTTTGCATGAGTTGATGTGTACCACGTGTGTTCAGGTCTTTCCTATATAACAAGGTTTATACTGTGAGATGGTTTGGAAACAGTTGTGGTCTTGAAAAGCTAGTTTTACAACCCCTGAATTAGCCACCTGCGTTCAAAAGGGACGGTAAGGATCAAAGACATTTTTAAAATATCTAAAAAGTTTGTAAGACACCAGAACTATGTGTAAAGGATCTGCATTCTAAATTCTTTCCTGTTTTACTGACTTGGTATGTAAGCTTCTTAACAAAATGTCAGTTTCTGCAAATACTTAGCTGGTGTACAGATCCCTGGATTTTAAGGATACGAAGTAATAGAAATAATAAAATAGTAGCAACTGTTGATAAGGAAAACTCTGGAAATCTGATCATGTGGACAGTTGGACTGAGCTGCCGCTAAACGCCTTTGTTTTTAACAGTGACCCTTACGTGAGAGTGACACTGTACGACCCGATGAGTGGAGTCCTTACCAGCGTTCAGACGAAAACTATCAAAAAGGTTAGATTTAGCCAGCTTCCAAAAATTTTTAATACACTTTGTTTTTTATATGACAAATTATTAAAAAATAAATTACACTATGTTTATTGTCTTTTAGTCTTTGAATCCAAAATGGAATGAAGAAATACTATTCAGAGTAAGTATGCATTTTATTTTATTATAGAAGAAAAAAATATTTTTTCCTCCATAGGTTAAATACCTGTTTACAATATTCTAAAATACATCTTGGAATTTGCCTAGAGTTTTGAATTTTGTTTATTATTCGTGTGTGTGTGATGTGTGTGTGAGCGAGGACATGCGCTTCACGTAGTACAAGTGTAGAGGTCAGAAAACAATCCTGAACTTGGCTCTCTCCTTTCCCCTTTTTGTGGGTCCCCAGGATCAAACTCAAGCTCCATGCTTGCATAAAAAAATTTTTTTAACCTGCCAAGACATTTCATTGGGCCCAAAATTTTTAAAAAGAAAATTTTAAGTTTTTTTTCTGAGACAGGGTCTCCCTGTGAACTGTGGCTGGCCTGGGACTAGCTGTATAGACTAGACTGGCTTTGAACTCACAGAGATCTATCTACCTCTACTTTCTGAGTGCCGGGATTAAAGGAGTGTGCAGCCATGCCCAGATACGCAGCAAAAATTTTAAGGAGAGTTAAAATTTGGGGTTGGAGAGATGTCTCAGAGGTCAAGAGCACTTGTTGTTCTTGCAGAAGACCTGGGTTCAATTCCCAGCACCCGTATGGTGGCTCAGAGCCAGCTGTCACTCCAGTTTCAGGGGGTCCAGTGCCCTGTTCTCAGCTCTGAGTATGCCAGGCACACATGTACTTATACACCTAAAGTAAAACTGAACAGAGAGTTAAAATTAGGAACCCTCTGAAGACATGGTAGGACCACTAATCTTCGATAGTGGTGAGAGATGATCGTGAGGCTGGGACCGCCCTGTCCTCATCAACTCAAGTGAAGCAGACACAGTGCTCTTCCTCCACTTCACAGAGCCGTGTGTGTGTGGAGACGGCTGTGGGGACTGTGGCTCGGCAGGCGCTGCTCTTGCACACCCGTTCTTGACCTGCCAGCCTTCTCGCTCCACCTCAGATTCCAGCCCCTTTACCCCAGCTCTCAGGAGACTGAGGGGCCTGTTTCTCAAGTCTTTACCGTTCTAGGCGGGGTGGAGGTGCATTCCTGTAATCTCTTGGCAGAATCCTTCCTGCTTGTATTCTAATTAAAATAGTTTTCCTGCCTCAGTTTCCCCATTGCCTGTGAGCTCACACATGGCCAGTGTTCTTTTCTTTGTTTTTTAAATGGTTTTTCCAGATAGTTTCTCTGTGTAATACCCCTGGCTCTCCTGGAGCTCATTCTGAACTTGCTCTGTAGAGCAGGCTGGCCTTAAACTCTGCCTCCCAAATGCTGGGATTAAAGCCATGTGCCACCACTGCCTGGCCAGTGTTCTTAAAAAACATTTTCCCATTTTATTTCTGCTTCTCCAATGTGCTCTTCACCTGTCTGACCTAGCTTACACCCCCAAGGTCACCATGACTCTCATCTGCCAGGCTCCTCTAATCTCTTCCCCTTGGTGCAACGCTCTTCTGGGTAAATATTTGTTTTGTTTTATTAAAACTGTGGCTGCAGCTGTGGAGTGCACGGTTTCAAGTCAGGGACAAGAAGCCTCCTGTCTGCATTGGACAGGCCAAGGTTTATGCGGTTTCTTCAGTTCCCGTGAAGGGAGACGGAAGGGAAGAACTTGCTGAGGATAGACACAGGAGCCTCTCTGCAGGCCCAGCACCAGCACAGTGCTTCTGGTGTCCATGGTGAGAGACAACGCTCCTTACCCCACTCAGCATTGCAGGACCAGCATTTGAAACTGGTCTCAGATTTTGGATTCTTGAAGAAATGGCACAGACCTGGTTAGAGCCATTTGGAGAAAAGTGAAACTAACTTTTGGTTTTACTCTTTCAGCCAGAGGCTGCCTTGGACGGTTTCCTTGGCATGTGTATGGCTCAGGAATGTTCAAAGTCCTCCCAAGTGGCTCAGTTACTTATTTAAAATTTATTATTACTTTCCTTACTGTATTTTGCTCAGAAGTTTGTACATTTTTCAATGTATAATAATTTTCTTTGTACTTGCTTTTCTCTTTTTTTGAGAGGATGCCACTCAGGCTCCGCTCTTAGCCCCTGCCTGTGCCCTGAGTGCTGGGGCCAGGGGTGTGCCACCATGCCTTGCTCCGCCCTTCTGTAGATTAACTTCTCATTGGCGTCGTAATGGCAGTCATGGTACTGATGAATGCAGATTTGTCTTTTTTGCATTTTTATTTGTTTATTTTGGTTTTTAGAGACAGCGCTTCTCTGTGTAGATTAAAAGCAATTTCTTTATTTTTGATTCATTCACTTCCATGAAAGCGCTAACATAAAGATGTTACAGAAAGGAATGAACTAAAAACTAAAATTCTTCTGTTTGTCTTCATCTCTACTTGTCTTGAGATTATTTGTTATTGTTGCTTTTTAACCACAAGAAAATGTGAAAATTGACTATAAAAATATCCTTGATGGCTTCAGAATATAGGACAATCTTTTTTTAATTAATTTTTTAGGTTAGCATACAAAATAAATCATTCCATAGTGGTATGTTCAAACATGTGTCATTGTTCCATGTTTTCTTTTATCCCCCACAGCCTTCCTTAGCACTCCCTGCCCTGCCCACTGCCTAGCTGGCACCCTTCCTTTTCCCAGTTACTCTCCCTTTTCCCTTTCTGCTTTCTGAATGCAGGGTTTCTAGTGCCTTTTCCGTTTCCCACTCCCCTTAAGATCTCTTCCTACTTACTGGCTGGACGAGTTGATTCTTTTGGAGTTTAATTTTCTGGGGCTCCATGTGTGAGTTATTGGTGTCATCTGACATGTGGCTAACACACATTTTACCCACTCTGCAGGATCTCTTCACTCTGGCATTGGTGTTCTTTGCTGTGCAGAAGCTTTTTAATATCATAGAATTCCATTTGTCAATTTTTTTTGATTATTTCTTACATACTTAGCATCTTTATTAGCACCAGAAAATCCTGACCTATACCTGGGCAGTTTTAAAACTTCAGGGTTTACGTTAGGTCTGTAATGGATTTTTGAATTGATTTTTGCACAAGAGATAAGGGTCTGGTTTCATTGTTCCACTTTGGGAGTCCACTCAGGATTAAAGCAACTGCTTTCTCCAGAGGATGTTTTCAACTGTCTAGTCAAACTTTGGGTGTCTCTTTGTGTGGGTTTAGTCGTCTGATCCATTCCCTTGGCCTGCATACCTGCTTAGGTGCCAGTACCATGGTGTTTTGTTATGTAACACTGTTCCTTCAGTTTAGGGTTGATTTAGCTGTTTGAAGTCTTTTTATTTCCACATGGATTTTATGATTTGTTTTCTAGTTCTGTGAAGAATTTCATTTGATGGGGCTGGGATTGATTTTTGAAGATTGCTTTTCGTAACAGCCATTTTCACAACATTATGTCTCTGGTCTTTGAATATGGGAGATTTTTTTCCATTTTCTAGTGTCTTTTTTTTTTTAAGATTTATTATTATGTGTACAACATGTGTGCCTGCAGGCCAGAAGAGGGCACCAGATCTCATTATAGATGGTTGTGAGCCACCATGTGGTTGCTGGGAATTGAACTCAGGACCTCTGGAAGAGCAGCCAGTGCCCTTCACCTCTGAGTCATCTCTCCAGTCTTTCTAGTGTCTTTAGTGTCTTGAACTTTTCATTGTAGAGGCCTTTCACAATAGGTATTTACATTTTTTTGGTTAGATCTATTTATTTCAATTTATGTGTTTGAGTATTTTCCTTGCATGTATGCATGTAAAGCACACATGTGCCTGGTGCCCCTAGGTCAGAAGAAGGCATTGGAATCCTCTGGTACTCATTTTGACCCAACATGGAGGTACTGGGAACTGGACCCGGGTTCTGCAAGAGCAACACATGCTCTTAACTGCTGAGCCAGCTCTCTCTAGCTCCACAGGTTTTTTTGGTTTTTTTCTTTTTATTGATTTAAAAAAAAAAAAACATTTTCTGCTGGTATCTAGAAAATGTATTAGTTTTTGCATGTTGATTTTGTACTTGCTGCTTTGATGAAGTGTTAACCAGATTTAAGAATTTTCTGATGGACTCTTCAGGGCCTTTTAGATAATGCTCAGTCACCTCCAAGGAGCCACAATTTGATTTCTTCACTGTTTATCTTTTCTTTCTTCCTCTTACTGATGGAGCTGAGACTTCTAGCTCTAAACAGAGTAAGAGTGGAAAGTGAGCACCCGTGTCTCGCTCAGGATTTTAGAGGCTATGCTGTCAGAGAGTGGAAAGTGAGCACCCGTGTCTCGCTCAGGATTTTAGAGGCTATGCTGTCAGCTTAGCATAGTGTCGCCGTAGTTTGTCGTGACAGTCTTCATTACGTTAGGGTATCTTCTTTCTTCTTGCAGTTTCTGCAGGGAACCTTGCCAAAGGCCTTTCTGCATTGATTGAAATGATCACATGATTTCTACCATTAGCTCTGTGTATGTTCATTGGTTGAGATGATTATATGATTTCTACCCTTAGGTCTGCATGTATGTTCTGATGAAGCGTGTTGATTTGCGCGTTTTGAACTAAGCATGTATCCCCAGAATGAAATCAGCCTGGTCATGGTGCACCTTTTTGTCCTATTCTTGAATTTGGTTTATAGAAATGTTAGGGGTGTTTGTGTGTGTGTGCTGTGTGTGTCTGCCTGTCTGTCTATATTCATTGCAGAATTGATCTGTAACTTTTTTTTGTTTTATCCTTTGCTGGATTTGGTGTTGGGATAGCGCTGGCCCTGTAGAATGAGTTTGGTGGCGTTCCCTCCCAGCCTACTTTATAGAACAGACTGAGGAACACTGATGTTGACTTTCCTTAAAGGTTTGTCTGAATCCATCAGTGGGTCTGTCTTGTTCTGGACCGTCTTGGTGGGTGACTGTTTATCGCCCTTCACTCTTGATTACATGGGTTTGAGTATTATTAAATCTTTATGATTTAATAATAGCAGGTCAGATATGCCTAGAAATTTATCCATTTTGTACCAGAGTTTTGTTGAATTATGAGTTTATTTCAGATCTTTCTGATTTAAAAATACTTCTTTAGTTATTCGTGTGTGTATATGTGTATGTGTGTGCGCACGTGTGCATGCATGCATGCATGCCTTCCACACTGTAGGTGTGCTATGGCAGTTAGAGGAGTCAGTGCTCTCCTGCCACCTGAGATCAAAGTCAGATTGTCAGACCTACATGCAAGGCCTTCTATCTGCTGAGCCACCCATCTCACCAGCCTCTTTCTGAGTTTCAAGAAAAGATTTATTTTTATTATTTTAAATTATGAGTAGGTATGTATGGGAAATTGAATGGGCCAGAGTTGTAGGATTCCCTGGAGCTGTAGTTACAACCACATGTGAGCCACTTGATGTGGGTGCTAGGAACTGAGCTCGGGTCCTGGAAGAGCAGCAAGTACTCTTAGCCACTGAGCCAAATGAGACTCTTCCCCCATCCCGCTCTTTAATGTAAGCACCCATACCTGTAAACTTTCCTCTTAGACCTGCCCTAGTTGCACCCCAAAGGTTCTTATAAGATGTGCTTTCATTTTCACTTGACTCCAGAAGCTTTCAGATTTCTTCAGGGATACAGTGGTTATTCAAGAGTATCTCCGAGTATTTGTGTAATCGCTCTGTGTGGTTTTGCTGCTGATTTCTAGTTTAATTGCACTATGGCTGATAAGATGCAAGAGGTTATATTGATTCTTTTATATTTGGTAAGACTGGATTCATGGCCTAGAGTGTGATCTGTTTTAGATATGGTTCCATGGGCTGCTGAGAAGAATGTATCCTGTATCTTTTGGACAGAATATCCTGTAGATATCAGCTAAGTCAGTTTGATCAGTGGTAGAGTTTAACTCTGAGCTATCTGTGTTGATTTTTAGTTTGGACGATGTTTCCAGAGGTGAGAGTTCGGTACTGACTAAATCACCCACTATTACTGTCTGACAGTTTATGTCCTTTGTGTTTGTTTTATGGAATTGGGAACCTCGGTCTTTGCTGTAAATATATTTACAAGTATTACATCTCCTTGATGAATTGTTCGGTGTGAAGTCTACCTCGTCAGACACTGGAAGAACCTCCAGCTCCTGTTTTGTTTCATCTCACTGTGGTCTATCCTTGGTTTCACGAAGGACATGGGTGTTTGTTTAAGAAACAGATCATTAGATTTAGGTTGTTTTTTTTTTTTTTAAGATTTGTTTATTTGTTATGTTTTGTCTTTTTAAAGATTTATTTATTTACTATGTATAGTGTATTCTGTTTGCATGTTTGCCTGCACGCCAGAAGAGGCATCAGATTTTATTATAGTTGGTTTTGAGTCACCATATAGTCACTGGGGATTGAACTCAGGACCTCTGGAAGACCAGTCAATGCTCTTAACCTCTGAGCCATCTTTCCAGCCCTAGATCTAGTTTTTAAAACCAGTCAGCCAGTCTGTGTCTCATTATTGTTGAATTGAAGCCAGTTACATTTAAGGTCATAATAGAATGACCTGTACTGAGTCCTGTAATTGTAGGGTTGTTTTTGTGGTTGGTTGGATTGCTGTTTGTTCTTTTCTTTTCCTGTTCGTATCAGGATCTCCCTGGTTACTGTGTTAGACATGATGGATTCATTCTTAGTTCTCCTTTGTTCATCTAGTAGTTCTCTCTTGACATTATTCTTTCCTGTGCTCTTGAGACAGGGTTTCTCTGTGTAATAGCCCTAGCTGCCCTGGAACTAGCTCTGTAGACCAGGCTGGCCTCGAACTTACAGAGATCTACCTGCCTCTGACTCCCAAGTGCAAGGATTACAGGCGTGTGCCACCACCGCCCAGCTTTTCCTGTGCTCTTCTGAGTGACTCTTTCCACCTCTTATGTAAGGTGTTCCATGAAGCATCTTCTGTGACACTGGCTTGATGATTGTGAACTGCTTGTAGGGAAAGGTCCTTATTTCTTCACCAGTGTAAAAATAGATGATACGGACTGGATGCCACTGGCGGTTTTCTACCCATAAATATTTTAATTTAGGTGAAGTGGGCCAATTATTTTAAAATACAAACTGTCAAAACTTATGGAGAAATAGGCTGTCCAGATAATCCTATATCTCTTAAAGAAATTGAACTTTAAGTTAAAAGCATTCAACGAAGAATTCAATCCCAATAGTTCCACTGTTAACTTCTGTCACACATTCAACCAGTGTCTGGTAAAAAATTGAAGAGGAAGGACCATCCTGCAGTTTGTTCATACATGAGGCCAGCAGTGCTCTGTTACCAAAACCAGATGTGGACAATGAGAGAATAGAACTGAGTATTGTTAGTGTTCTAGTTTCATTTCTGTTGCTGCGATCAGCCACCCTGACCAAAAGTAGCTTAAGCAGGGCGGGGGTTATTTGGCTTACACCTCAAGTAACTGTTCACACAAAATCCATGTTCAAGAGCTGAGAGAAATGAGGTAGCCATGCTGTTTGCTCTCATCTAACTCTCTACTGCTTTCTGTAGTTCAGGTACCCAGCCTCGGGAATGGTCCTGCCCACAGTGGACTGGCAGTGGTGCTGGTGGGTGTGTGTGCTGCTGGGGATTGAATCTTCAGTTTTGAAAGTGCTAGGCAAGCACTGTATCACTGAGTTTATGTCCAGTCCTAGTTACCAGTCTGTCCCAAATGATTTCAAGTCTTTAGTCTGACATTTTCGTGAATCCACAAAATCAGAAAATGTCACTTAAATGTGACTTCTCATCTCTTACGGATTCCAGTACCATCTAGATAGGAGAGAACATAATAGATCCCTGAAGCTAATGTCCCTTGGTGGGTCAACAGACTTTGCTTTCCCCCTCCCCTTTGTGTGTGAGTACATGTGCACATCATGTGTCTAGAGACCAAAGGACAATTTCAGTATTGTTTCTTAGGCATCCACCCTTTTTCATTGGGAAAGGATCTGTCCCTGGCTTACAGTGTACAGTTAGGCTAGGTTGGCTGGTCACTGAGTCCCAGGGATCTGCCTGTTTCCTTTGCCCTGTGCTGGAATTGGAAGCACACCTTATCAGACTGGCTCTTTTGTGTGGCTTCTAGGGATTGAGTCTGGGTCCTCATGCATGCAGGCAAGCATTTTACTGACTGAGCTCTTTCTGCAACCAGAAAACTTTTCCTAAAGCGCCAGGGTATTAAAAATGTAGGTGCTTGGGGCTGGGAGAGAAAGTCAAGGCTCTAGTGTAGTACATGTACAATGTAAGTGTAAACCTGGTTTGATGGTGTCAGGTGGAGGAGGAGGTATAAGGTGGAGCCAGGAGGATCAGAAGTTCAAGACTAGTGACTCTGAGACCAGCTTGGGCTGGAATGTGATGGTACACCTGCAGTCAGCTATCCAGGAGCTGAGGCAGCAGGATCTCGTGAACCTAGGATTTTGAGATTAGCTTGTCCATCATAGCAGGGCCACAGTTCATCATGGTAAATAGATACAATAAGACCATTTTTTAAAATGTAATTATTGCCATGTACAATGACATATCCCTGGAACCCCAGTGCTGGGGCACAAACAGCTTGATGGCAACCGGCCTGGCTAAAATGGGAAGATGCAGGCTCAGCGAGAGACCCTTTCTCAAAAATCAGTGGCTGAAGAAGGCTCCTGACCTCCACAGACACAGTGCAGGCAAGCACATTTGCATACACATGCACATGTGCATACAGCACAGATGCACACATCATATTTTGACTAGGCCTTGTTTTAGATCAGTAAGACTTAATTCTTTGATTAGAATCTATTCAGAAAGTCTTTCTCTTCCTTTCTTTCTTTCTTTTTTTTTTTTTTGAGACAGGGTTTCTTCTCCCTGTAGCATTGACTGTCCTGGAACTCGCTCTGTAGACCAGAGTTGTAGAGTTGGCTTCAAACTCACAGAGATCTGCCTGCCTCTGCCCGAGTGCTGGGATTAAAGGTTTGTACCACCATGGTCAGACTTTTGTTATTTTGTCTCCCCTGCCCCATACCCCCAGCTTAGGACAAAACCCAGGGCCTTGCCCAAGCTAAATCCGAAACCCCTTTTATTTTTTTTCTTCTTCAGCTTTTCATTTTCTTCTGTATTTTGAGAGACCACCACAGATTCACCTTAAACCATTTCTATTTGAGTCCAACAGCCCTTTTCTCTAGAAACTCTCATTCTGTAATGTACTGGTTTGCATTTGTTTTATGCTTGTGAGTGTCTTAAGCATCTCTAAGGATGCTGCTTATAGTTTTCTTTTGTTACCTTAGCTACTTCCTTCCCTTTGGGAAACATCTATGATTTATTTTTACTTTTATTATTTTACTTACGTGTATGTGGGTGAGCCTGTGTACATCCGTGTGCACCACACGGGAGCCTGCAAGGCCAGAAGAGGGTGTTGTATCCATGGAACTGGAGTTATAGCAGTTGTAAGTTGCCACGTGTATGCTGGAAACTAAACTGGAGTCCTCTGGCAGAGCATCGAGTGCTCTCAACCACTGAACCGCTTTCCAGCCCCTAACAGCTATGATTTCTGATGATCTAATCATACTTAGCAGTTAAAAGTGAAAAACTTCACATTGCTTCTATATATAAAATATATATATACATTCAGAGATTACATTTTGCGGTTTTGGTTACTGTTTATATTTTGTATATCTTGAGCTGACTACCTTCCTGAAATCAGATACAAAGAAGATCTCAAGTCATGGTGTGTGTATGTGTGTGTGTGTGTGTGTGTGTGTGTGTGTATGTGTGCATGCACGTGCGTGCGTGCAGCTGTGTGACCATCCAGAGGTAAGAATATTACATGAAACGCTCTCTCATTTGTAGAAGAGGCCCCCTTCATTTTTAGCACTTTGTTCCTTGACTGATATGATAGTTATCTTTGTCAACTTAATACAACGTAAAGTCTGCCACACAGTGGTGGCACACACCTTTCTTTAATCTCAGCACTTGGGAGGCAGGCCTATGGAGTGAGTTCTAGAATAGCTAAGGATTCACAGAGAAACTCTGTCTCTAAGCACCCTCCCCCCCCATACAATCTAAAGTCACTTGGGAAGGGTGTCTCAATGAGAGATTATCTAGATTGGGCTGGTTTGTTGGCATGTTTGTGGGAGATTGTCTTGATGATTAATTGATTTGGGAAGATGCATCCCACTGTGAATGTCATCGTGTCCTATGAAGGGATCCTAGTCTGTGTAAGTATAGTGTCTAGGACTTCATGCTTGCATAGCGAGTACTATATCCACTGAACTCCTTCCTAAATACATTTTTTGCCTGCTTTTTGAGACAGAGTGTCACTGTGTAGCCCTGGTTGGCCTGGGACTTATCTTGTATACCAGGCCAGTCCAGAACTCACAAAGGTCTGTGTGCCTCTGTTCCAGAGTGTTGGGGTTAAAGGCGTGTACTATCATGCCCTGCCTAAATGTATTTTTATATAACATCACCTCTGGTATATTAAAAAAAGGTTTTGTTTATGTTTGATATTAAGTAGATTTTTAACTATTGGAATATTTCAGCAAAAATGGAAGATATTAGCTTTGAAAAATTATACATATTGTTGCAACAACAAAAGTGTTTGTACTCAGGAGACCATGGGTGACATGAGTCTGGCCTATCTGTGTAATTTAACTGCATAACTGGGTTACCAAGCAGCCACATTTTGAAGATGTTTCTTGGCCTCTGTGGCTCGATGTCCGTGGTGTTAAAGAAAGGCTGTTTCTCTCACATAGGTCCTTCCACAGCAGCACCGGCTTCTTTTTGAAGTGTTTGATGAAAATCGGTTGGTAAGTCGAGTCACGCTGCATGAGTGTGAAGGGTGCGGGAGAGTGGTGGGGGAGGGGAGTTCAGGAGCCTGTGAACGGACAGACAGAAGGGCTACTTATGGAGGTGCAGTGTTTTTCTTCCCTCTTTCCTGGAGTTGATCTACCATTCCATTCTGTTCCTAAGCTCCCTCTCCTGGTTGTCTACACTGTAAAGTTTCCCTCAAAGCCTGTGTGGCAAAAGACGAAGAAGGGAAGCCCCACTTCTGTTGTCCGTGCCACTCCACAGTTGTGTATATAACCACGTGTCACAGTGCTCTTGTCCTCCCACCCTCCCTGTGTGTGAGTGAGTGTGTGTCCCCACCAGTTTCAGTGGAGGTCAGAGAACAACCTCCGATGTCAGTCCTTACGAACCGCACAACTTTTTTATTTTGAGACAGGGTCATGTTGGCTTGGAACTTTGCTAGGTAGGCAAGGCTAGCTATAGCTCTGTGTGTCCTGGAACTTGCCTAGCTCCACTTCCTATCTTCCAGTGCTGGATTTACAAGTGTCCACCACTGCACCCATCCTTTTATACAGGCACTGGGACTAAAACGCAGCTCCAATGGTAGCTTTTCTGGAGTTTACCTGTTGTTGGAGGAGGCTGCTTGTTGGTTCCCTGCTGCTCAGCAGCTCAGCCCTGAAAAAACCACACAGAAACTATATTATTTAAAACATTAGCTCTAACTTCTTATCGGCTAACTCTTACATCTTAATTTAACCCATTTCTAGTAATCTGTGTATCGCCAGGTGACTGTGGCTTATTGGCTAAAGTTCCGGCGGGGCTGCATATCTTCACCCTGACTCCGCCCTTCTTCCTCCCAGCATCCACTTTAGTTTTCCCCACCTAGCTAAGTTCTGCCCTGAGCAGTTTCTATATTCATTAATGGAAATCACAGCATACAGAGGGGAAACCCACGTCGACCTGTGCTCAGTTTCAGTGTCCATCCCTCTCTCCCGACTCTTGAGCAAGCCTGTGCACACTGAGAGGGTGAGCTCCACTCCAGAGGCCAAAGCAGAGCCAGACCTCACTGCCTTTGCAGTCTCCCTAAGTCTCCCTGGCTGTCCTGGAACTCGCTCTGTAGATTAGGCTAGCCATGAATTTGCAGTGACTCTCCTATTTGTGCCTTCTAAGTGCTGGATTATAGGCCTGGATCTCTGTGCTCAACCTGGTTTCATTTTTGTAAAATGATCACTCTGTCTCCTGCCTTCCTGAGAAAACATCTGGAAGCTCTGTAACTTTCCTGCTTTTCCCTCTTTAGGACGCTTTTCAAACCTTCCCCTGGGTGGCCTACATTTATATTTTATACCTGTAAGGTCTGAACATGTGGATTGTGTTAGTTAGCTTTCCAGCTCATTGACAGAGTATCTGAGAAAATCCACCAAAAGGAGAACAGACTCATTCGGCTCATGCTTTTAGGGGTTTTAGTCCATGGGTTCTTAGGACTGCTTGGGGGCCTGTGATGAGAGGGAGCATCATGGGAGAAACATCTGCTAGAACAGAACGGCTCACTTTCGTGGGGATGAGACGAGGGGTCGGGGCAGGGTCACTTTCCTAATGGAGTCCCTACCTCCAAACCCAGCTGTGAATGTGTAAATGAATCCATTGTTGAGATCAGTGTTCTTGTGATGCCCCAGTCCCATCCCGGCTCTGAACACTGGTGCGGATGCCCCAGTCACATCCCAGGTCTGAACACTGGTGCGGATGCCCCAGTCACATCCCAGCTCTGAACACTGGTGCGGATGCTCCGGCCACATCCCAGGTCTGAACACTGGTGCGGATGCCCCAGTCACATCCCTGGTCTGAACACTGGTGCGGATGCCCCAGTCACATCCCTGGTCTGAACACTGGTGCGGATGCTCCGGCCACATCCCAGGTCTGAACACTGGTGCGGATGCCCCGGTCACATCCCTGGTCTGAACACTGGTGCGGATGCCCCAGTCACATCCCTGGTCTGAACACTGGTGCGGATGCTCCGGCCACATCCCAGGTCTGAACACTGGTGCGGATGCCCCGGTCACATCCCGGCTCTGAACACTGGTGCGGATGCCCCAGTCACATCCCGGCTCTGAACACTGGTGCGGATGCTCCGGCCACATCCCTGGTCTGAACACTGGTGCGGATGCTCCAGTCACATCCCGGCTCTGAACACTGGTGCCGATGCTCCATCTTTTGCACATGAGCTTTCACACAAAGTAGGGTCAAGTAGTCAGTCTGTTTTGGTTATTATATAAACACCAAAAGAGGAATTAAATAATCTGACTCACTTTTTTAACTAACAAAGGACGTGAGAAATGGCATAGTGTTAAAAGAGCTGGCTGTAGAGTCGTGAGAGCCAGAATATGGATCTCAGTACCCGGAAAGCAGACCAGGGTCGTGCACATGCTGTGTGGAGGCCAGTACCCTGCTCAGAGAGGAGTGGAGACAGGAGGATTGCTGCCGATGGCTGACTTCCAGTCTCCCAGCGCAGCCATGAGACCTGGGCTAGGGAAGAGACTCTGCCTTACAGGAATAAGTGGAGGATGATAGAGGACACCCATTCTCTGTGTGTATCTGCACGTACGTGTATCATAAACTCACATAGACACACACGTGCACAAATAATTTTTTAATGAAACTACTTTTTAAAAAATAAGCTATTGTTTCATGGTGTAACATTTTTTTTTCTTTCAAGAAATGATAATTGAGTCTGGCATGGTGACACATACCTGTGATCCTGGCACTCTGCAACCTGAGGATGGGGTATTGAGAGTTCCAGGCCAGTCTGTACTAACATTGGGAGACCCTGCCTCAAAAATAATTAAAAACTGAAGATACCGCAGTGAAATCTTAACATCACAATAATAAAAGTGGCATTTTTACCAGAAGGGACTCATTGTTACCAACAAGCAGTGTGAACTTCTAAGACCATATGGTATATGTGGCCAATATGAGCTTTTTTGGCTTTTTGTTTATATTTTTGCTCTTTTTATGAAACAGGAATATTTTTATTTTATTTCTCCTGTCTGTTAGTCTTTTATTCTGTGATGCCAGGTGATATTTAGTCTTGATGTGTTTTTTTTTAATTTTATTATTTATTTGTGTATGGCATCATGGAACCCTTGATTTCAGAGTCTGGAGGACTCCTCATTGATCATGTATACCTTGATCTCTGAACTCTGATTTTTCATGATGTTGTAACAGGCACTTTGAACCCCTGAGTCATCTCTTCAACCCTGGTGATTTACTTTTAAACCATGAAATGTGCATATGAATAAGAATACACAGTGCAGGGCTGGAGAGATGGCTCAGCGGTTGAGAGTACTAGCTGCTTTCCCAGAGGCCCTGGTGTCAATTCTCAGCACCGACATGGTGGCTCACAACCATCTGTAGTGGGATATGATGCCCTCTTCTGACATAAAGCTGTATCTCATACATAAAATAAATAATCTTAAAAAAAAAGACTACACAGCGCAAATACATTTAGCAGCAAGACAGATGTCTGTGCAAATTCCTTAGCTGAGGCACAGAGCATCTATAGCCTCCAAAGGCCTCTTGTCCCCTTCCCAGCTGTGTCCTTTTTCCTTCCCCCATATGTAGTGGCCACTATCCTAAGCTTTCTACTTAACATTTCTTTGCTTTCTAAAATATTTTTTCATGTACACACACACACATTTTTAAAAACATTGCTTCTTTTTGTATATTTATAAAATATTGGTTAATATTTTAAAAATTGTTTATATATGTGTTTCTGTGTATCTACACATGAGTGCAGTGCCCATGGAGGCCAGAAGATGGCATCAGATCCCCTGGAAGTGAGTTGAAGGTGCTTGTGAGCTGTCTGACATGGGTCTGGGAACTGAACTGGGGTCCTCAGCAGCAAGATCTCTTAATTGCTGAGCCATCTCTCTAGCTCCCTTTTGCATGTTTTTAAACTTATACATGTAGCATCTCTGAATGTGTTTCTGACAGGCTTTTTCCTTAGTGTTGTATTTGTGAGACCGACCCACATGGACACATTTTCACCCGAAGTTTTCCATCACCTACAGTTCTTAATACCGTACTTTATACATTAACCCTGTGCAGGGGATATCCGACTCGTTTTGAATTGCTTTCCTTGTTACTGATTGATAGGTGTCCTTGGTGTCTTCTTGCGCTCAGGTCTGAGTGAGTCTCTAGGTTAGGGATTTGGGAGCTGAATTTCTGGTTACTTTGACATCACTGTGTTCCTTTCCCTGCTAGTGTTCTCCCTGCTAGTGTTCATGCTGAAGTGACTCTGCCTGATCCTTGGGTATGTTCTACTTTTTAAGTTATTTGGATGTCATCCATAAGGAAGGACAGCGCCTGCTTTCCCCTTTGCCTGGTTGTCTAGTCCTTCCTTCCAGGGACTGTCACAGGGTGTGACTGTTTCTTCACTCCCAACATCACTGTTTGTCAAACACGTTGTGTGTGGTGCTCTACTGTGTGCCGTGCAGAGCTGGGAGGAGAAAATGCCTTTGGTATTAGTGATTAAACACTTCTAGGTGATAAATGTGGCACTTAAAACTTTAGCACTTTAATGCCGGGTGGTGGTGGTGCACGCCTTTAATCCCAGCACTTGGGAGACAGAGGCAGGTTGACCTTTTTGAGTTTGAGGCCAGCCTGGACTACAAGAGCTAGATCCAGGAAAGGCTCCAAAGCTACAGAGAAACCCTGCCTCGAAAAACAAAAAACAAAAACAAAAACTTTAGCACTTTAAAAAATGTTTTTATTCTTCTAATTATGTGTGTTTGTACAGCTGTGTGCAGTGCCCTCAGAGGGCAGAAGAGGGTATTAGATCCCCCCGAGGCAGGAGTTACAGTGAGTTGTGAGCTGCCCAGCATGGGTACTGGGAACTGAACTCTGGTTCTCTGCAAAAGCAGTGTGTGGTCTTAAATGCTGCATCATCTCTCCATCCAGCTCCAAATAATTAAGAAATTTAAGGTAAGGGGCTAGAGAGCTGGCTCAGAGGTTAAGAGCACTGGCTGTTCTTCCAGAGGTCCTGAATTCAGTTCCCAGCAACCATATGGTGGCTTACAACCATCTGTAATGAGATCTGGTGCCCTCTTGTGGACTGAACACTGTATACATAATACATACATAATATACATAATAAATCCACTGTATACATAATAAATAAATAAATCTTTTAAAAAACTTAAGGTAAAACCAAAGCCATGTATTAATAAGGATGTAATGGATCCCACTCCAAGAACTCTGGAGTACCATTAGAGTCTTGGCTTTGATTGGCACATTAGTGGTAACCCCAGACAAATCAGAAAGTGTTCCCTTTGGAAAATGAAGATCCAGAAACAGGATATGGAAGTGCATGCCTTTCCTCCCAACCTTTGGGACACAGAGGCAGGAGGATATAAATTTCAAGATTATCCTCAGCTACATAAGGAGCCATGGGCCCATAGGAGATCCTGCCTCCAAAAAAACCAAAATTACAGAATTAATTATTTAAAATAAAAATGCAGACGTCAGTATTTGTCCTGCCTGTCTCACATAAGATAATGGCTCTAAACATCAGAAAAATCTCTTATCTCCCTAGACAAGATCTCACTATATAGCTCTCGCTGTCCTGGAACTCACTATGTAAACCAGACTAGCCTCATACTCACAGACACCTGCTGTCTCTGCCTCCCCAACAAGTCTTGGGGTTAAAGGCGTGTATTAATAGCCCCAGCTGTTGCCGTTTACTTTACTTATGGAGGCAGGGTTTCATGTGTCTATCCCAGGCTGACTTAAACTTCTGCTCCTCCTGTCTCCACCTTCCCGGCGCTGGGATTATAGGTGGCATTTGTGGAGGTGCAGATCAAATTCTGGGCTTCTTGCGTGTTACACAAGCAATCTACCAGCTGAGTCTCATCCCCAGCCTCAGAAATTTCTTCATGATGATACAGATTTAAAATGTCATTTATCATTTAGCATGGTACCTGCTTCTGTGTTGTGTATCTGTTGTGTCGATCCTCATGTGTGCTGGAATAGATATTTCTTGAGAAGTGAATGTGAGCATCTATCAGGGCCAGAAAAAAACTAGAGTGTTGTGCTGAGCACCACCCACACCTCAGCACACAGCTGAAGTTCAGACATCACCTACAATGCCACGGGAGCCATAACCACCAGGCTGGGCATCTAGCAACAGACCTCCATCACTGTAAACGTCAGTCCTTGAAACTGACTTGCTTAGCAAATCTCTTTGGAAAAGTAGGGTGGAGAGCACAAGTATAATCTTAAGTAGAAATAATTTCCAGTCATCTAGAAAATCTTTCCCAAATCATACATGATACTTGCTTTTGAGAAAAATAGGGCTACATTCCTCCTTTTTTTATAGCTGGTTTTAAGGTTTGAGGTAATGGTGATCGTGGCGGTTCATGTTCTTAGTGATACCTGGAGGGGCGATATGCCTTCGGGATGATGTGCCTGAAGACAACGCAAGAAACAAAAATAAGACAGGGCATAGGAACCTGTGTGTCTACAGTCTCAGAAGCACACCTGCCCACCTTAGTGGTTATTCTCACTGAGGTCTGAGAGAGGGGGAGATTTTGAGGGACTGGTTTACAGGATTGTACAAACTTACAGGCCTTAGGGAATGAATGTAGGTAGAATTTTTATTTTTCTATTGGAGGCAGAAGTAGATCCTTTTGGAGGCTGGAGAAATGGCTTAATGGCAGAGGATCTGAGTTCAATTCTTAGCACCCATGTCAGGCAACACACAACTGCCTGTACCTCCAGCTCCAGGGGACTCTTAGGCCTCTGAGGATACTACACTTACATGCATATGCGCGCGCGCGCACATACACACACACACACACACACACACACACAGAGAATTTAAAAATAAGTCTTTAAAAACCCAAACAAGCCAGCTAGTGCTGGCACAAGCCTTTAATTCAGCACTCGGAAGGCAGAGGCTGGTGAATCTCTGTGAGTTCGAGGCCAGCCTGGTCTATAGAGTGAATTCCAGGACAACCAGGGCTACACAGAGAAACCCTGTTTCCATAAACCAAAACAAAATAAAAGATTACAAACAAATTGCCTCTTTGAGAAACCTGTCTTCTCTGTTGAGGCCTTCAGCTGATGGAGGAGGCTCACTCACTCTGCTTTACTAAAAGGCTGCTGGTCTTCAACTTTACATCTTCAGCAATGCGTAGATTGGAATTTAACCAAACAGTCAAGTGTCAGAATGTGGTCAAATTGATAGGTAGTTACTTGCCACAGTAGATCCCAGTCCTCAAGGTTCATCTACAGTTAGCGTCACCTAGCGCCTGTCTACACGGTGTAAATGATAACCTTATTCTATGTGGAAATAACCAGTGACGGACACTAAGAGGCGGGGCCAGCCTCAGCACTGCCCACCAGTCAGTGACCAAACAGCTCAGAGGCGGGGCCAGCCTCGGCACTGCCCACCAGTCAGTGACCAAACAGCTCCAAGTGAGGATCCAAGCTCCTCAGGCACTGTCCATTTCTTTCCAGACTGGATTTCAACAGGACAAGCTCAGAGTCCTCCCAGATGAGGCTGCCAGCACATCCTGTTCCCTGGCTTGAGGTCAGAGTTGACACTGGCCCTGCTAACTGTGCTGTGTGGCTCCCTCTGCCTTAGACCTGAGCTCACGATGCAGGCTATTCAGCATTTTGGGATTTCAACACATGATTGTCTCGCCTGACTCCTCTTTGGATAACTTCTCTCTGAATTCTTCACGTGACATTCATTCATTGCTTCTCATCTGCCTGTAGAGCTTTTAAATAGTGCTTTAGAAGTTGCAGCTGGGTTGTCTTTTTGTTGTTGTTGAGACAACATCTCATGTAGCCCAGGCTGTCCTCAAACTAACCTTGTACTGGAGGAGGATCTTGAACTTCTCATCCTTCTGTCTCCACTTCCTGAATGCCGGGATTACTTTGTTTGCCACCATACCAGCTTTATAGGGTGCTAGGAATTGTATCTGTGGCTTCACGCATGTTAGACGAGCACTCTACCAACTGAGTTCCATTCCCAGGCTTGGATCAACATAAACAAAAGCCCACCCATCTAAAAGAAAAAAAAAATTGGATATTCAAGGTGGCTACAGTGACAGTATCTGCCCATTACCCCCCCGCCCCAAGCTGGAGGTAACTTTGGTACCTGTTTTATGCTCAATAGGATCAGAAGGGGCAGGGGGAGCCTGGTTGTGGTCCTCACAGTCTGGAAGCTCAAGATCTCATTGCTAAGCTGTTTGTCAAGGAGAAAACATCTGGAATTGTTTTATATTAAGAATCATTTTTTTCTCAATAACTGTCCCGAGGCCTGTGTACTTCGATCTTGCTGATTATCCAATTACAAGTGACCCATTTAAGATGGCAAACTCCTAATTTAATCCAAAAAGAAAGTTAGAAGGAAGAAGCAAGGGTAGGACTTTTCCTTTGTTACAGAAAGAGTAATAATAAAGGTGTATTTACTGAAGTCTGTAAAGGCATAATGGTTTGTATTAAACTAGAGCATAATTATCGTATTATTAAACTATTATGCACGTTCTAAAGTGTGATGTGTTATTCCAGTCAAATAAAATTTAACAAATTCTAGTTTGTTATGTCTTAACTGGTTAAAAATACTCTTAGAAAATTTGGATTAAAAACAGATCTAACTTAAGCAGTTTTCTTTTTCAAACAAAGTATGAGTATATGTTTTACATATTTGCTTTTACTGAGGAAAAAAACTTACTTAGAAAAATACAACTTGGGTGTAGTACCATGTGGTGTAAACAACTGAACCATTTTCTTTTTACTTTTCCTATGAATGAGCCAGTATATATTTATTGCTGGAGTTCTTGCTATAAAATTCAGGTAAGGGGTTTAAATATACCCTAGAGTATTATTTAAAAATAAATTTGTTTCTTTCAAATAGAATACCGACCTTGGTCTCTGACATTTGGGAGATTAAAATATTCAGCTTTTATTGCCGAGTAAGCTGAAAATACAGTAAAGGTTATGTAAACACAACATGAAATATATATCTATATATACACAGAATCACAACCTCTGGAGGACAGGCCATCTACTGTTCGCTGCTGTGAGAGTTTTATCAGCACTTGTAATTCTACCTCAAAGGCAGTGCTAGCAGGCAAAAATGTAAACAAGTGCCCGCTTTGTTTATGTAATGAAATATGTGGCGTGGTTTGTATTTCTTTATAGGTATCTAACAGCTGCTTGGCTTGTTTCAAAGCACCGGTAGGGGCCAGCAGAGAACTCCTTCAGAACAGAATTGGCATTGAGATATGTTTATTTGATGTGTTAAATCCTCTTTAGACTTATTTACTTACCACAACACTCTGTCTTTAACTGAATGAATTGCACACAGTGGAATAAAATATCCAATGTGTTCAAACTATATTGGGGTATAGCTTTTCTGTCTAATCTGCATATATTTTTAATGGAATGTTTGCCTAGGCCATTTCTTGGCAGGATTTTAATAGTCAAAATATAAACGGCATCATTTAAAGACTGTACTACTTGGCTGCAAAAAGCCTTAAAATTACAGGACAAAATGGTTGGTGACAGCTTCTCTTTGGCCTTTTTTAAAAATTTCCCCTTGAGGAGGTTGTTCAGTGTTTACGGCAGTGTTACGAGGCTCATTTTGTAGTTTAGCCTGTCAACTTTCACTTTCATAATTGTGTTTTGCTAAAATATTTATCTGTTTAATTTAACGCTAAGGTTCCTCCCCCTAAAGTTTTCACATTTCCAAATGTATTTAACTGTTTGCACTTACTCTTTAAAAAAAATTACAGTCTATATTCCTAGCATTAACTAACCTGACTAAATCCCTCAGTATGGCTACTATTTGGAAATTCAATCTTCAATTTGATACTCAATCACACGGGTTTTATTCCTACCCACTTCCTGTAATCCTATACCTTTGGGTGAAAATATTAGTGGTCAGGATCGCTGGGGGAAGCATAGGCGCTGAGATTCCTGGAGTTAAATGTTCGTTTTGTAGTGCTGGGGTGAAAAACACGGTTTCAAGTTGAAATGCAAGAAGCTTGTTGTTCTTGTGTTACTCATTCATGCAAATTGGCGAAGGTATAATTGAAACAAGGTTGGCTGTGTTTGAGTCAGGGCTGCAGCTGAGCTCAGCTTAAAGGTCGCTGGAAATCAAGTGCTTTGTCAGTGAAGGCGTTCTGACTACGGGCGATTCTAGACACTTGGGAAATGTCAGTCCCCGGCATGGGTCGTCCTTTTCTATGAAATCTGGTATCTCACGTTGTCCTAAGGTTCAAGACGCCTCCTGACCAGCTTTTCTCACGCCACCGATGGTTTGTCCTCTGGGTGCAGCACAGCTGCTGCTAGCCCGTCTGCAGACAGAGATCTTTGTTTTGACGCTCAGCCCTGAACATGCTTGGAAATGAGAACAAATGGCACAGAGTTTACGATTGCACTTCGCAGCCAGGAGAAGCAAGACTTACCCTCTGTCGGAGCCCTCCGGAGATGACCTGGAAAGCCACGGTCGCACACATGGCAAGAGACCGCCCCGAATCTCAGTGGCCAGCGTCGTTCAAATGAGGCTGACCCCCAGACAGACACCACTGGCTCCGTGGATAGAGCAAAGATCCTCTGAAAGTAGTGGCAAAAAAAGCAGCTGCCTGCAAATCTCGCTGCAGCCCAGGTATGGAGGGGATCTTCCATCCAGCACTGCCGTAGCTGACAGGGATGATGCTTCCTTTACCTGTGTTTTGAAGGATGGTATTTGCAGCAGCACCGGGGTTGATGGTGAACTGCCCAGTGCCAGTGATGGCAGCCTCTTAGGTGCTTCTGCCGTGTGCAGTGGCAGCATCAATAACTTCTCAGCCAGCGACAGTGGCTCTTACAGCAGCAGTGGCAGTGACTATGGGTCGTGTGCAAGCATCACAAGTGGAGGCTCCTACACCAGCAGTGTTGTCAGCGATAGTAGCGGTTATGAGACCTTCTTTAGTGGAAATTTACCTTCCGACAGCACCTCCAACAGCAGTGTGCCCGTCAGCTCTATTCCCCGTGAAGTTCTGTGCAGAAGTCCCAGTGGGCTTCCCTTTGCCCAGGAGGACCTGGATCATGGAGCAGAGATTATGAAACTGCCGGTGAGCAGGAATCCGAAGGTCCCACTGAAACGCTGTACATCCTTGGTCATTTTCCCCAGGAGTCCTTCAAACACCCCGCCAGCATCCCCGACAAACAGGGGTGCCTACCAGACCTCACACCAGTTGGTTGTATCTCCTACTGAAACTGCACATCATGAAGGTGGCTCTGGCACCAAAGGCTTTCTGTCGACAGCTGTCAATGGGCTTCGATTATCTAAAATGGTTTGTACTCCTGGAGAAGCCAGAGATGTACGGCCGCTCCACATCAAGAGCTCGCTGCAAAATAAAATTGTCATTTCGAACAGTAGGCCCAAACAGACTGTGTGTGAGAAGCTGCCTGAGGGATTTTCCTGTGTGTCGGTGCACTGGACCCAACAAAAACCAACTGTGTCAGGCTGTGAAAACTCACGTGGTGGCTGCATATCTGAGAGGTCAGAACTCCAGCTCCAGCCCGATTCGGACCATGCCATACTCAAGCAGAGAGCATCCCCTTGCTCACCAGCCACACCAGACATGGATTACCATAGAAATATCCGTGGAGAGTTGGAAAGACCAAATTCACAGATAAGCAAAAGCCATGCTGCTTTACAAAGAAGTGTTTCACTGGGAGGGACATACCCGAATATTTCCTGTCTGTCCAGCCTGAAGCACAATTGTTCCAAGGGGGGACCATCTCAGTTACTCATAAAGTTTGCGTCTGGGAATGACGGTAAAGTTGATAGTTTGTGGAGAGAGAGACACTTGGCAAATGAGCTGTCTGGCAAGGTAAGTGTCTTTGGTCTTGCTAAACACTGATTTCGTTCGAGTGAGTTACTGAAACTGTTGGTTATAACTGGTTATAACGGTATCTGTTCCTTACCTTCTGGCCCTTAGCGTGGGAGTATTTGGAAAGTATCAACCTTCTGTTTGTAAATCTGAAGAACTCTCTGTCGTTTTCCACTCTTTGTTTTTTTTTTTTAACCAGTGGATAAACTACTAAAAAAATACCTTTCCTTGGTGATTTAAATCATAAAATTCTTCTAGAACTGGCTGGGTCTTATAACACTTGATTCTGGTGTTTTATTTTTTTCATGCACGGCCCCATGTGCTCTTTCCAGCTTAAGAAATGGGCATTCCTTCTCTCCCCTCCATAATCATTGTGAAATAAAGCCACGATAGAGTTCCTTCAAAAAAATGTAAGCCCCAAACACAAAAATGTGACTGCCTGCTTATACATGAATGCAGAAGAAATAAATGCCTTTAAAATGCAAGTATTTGTAAAATCGATGATAAAAAGTCTGTTATACTGCATGTTTTAAGAAGAGGAAAAATAAATGGGTTTGCGTTTATATATACCCTAACCACAGGAACGTTGTTCCACCCTGTTTTCTTGAGTTCCCGGTTAGTGCCGCCTCCCAAATGTAACTCACTTTTTCAACACTATTGATTCCTAAGTTTTATGAGTTTGAATTGGTTTAAACTTACTAGGTCATTCCTATAATTTCCTATTTACTACACTAGTCTATTGTTTTGACAGTGTTGCTTTATTTTATTAGTAATTTAACAGATCGGAGCCAGATTGGCTCTCTATGTAACTTGGCCTTTCCAAAGCATTTAAAGTGTTTTGAACTAAAGTTGCCTTTAAAATTTCTGTATTTGGAAGGTCTTGCTAAATTCCAGGAAATTTAATTGTTTTTTCTGACTACATTAGCTCTAGATTGACAGACAGCACATAGGGGTTTTTTTTTTATTCTTTTTTATTATTTTTCTTTCTTTTTTTTTTTGAAGGTGGGGGACAATACCTTATCTGTTTTCATAACAGCCAATATCTATATTAAAGGTTAGGGGGGAAATTCAGATAACTACTAGACAAATGGAGTTAGAGAATTAGGTAATTGGTTTTTCTCTTTGGAAATCTGTTAAGTACAATCATTGTTCCCAAGGTTAATCTCTGCAGCTACTTTACTGTGATAAAGAGGGGTTAGATTCCAAATTCTGATCTGTTACAGATTCTTCTAAAGCAGTTTTTAGGGCGTTATAATCAGTTTAATTCCCCACCACCACCACACCAAAAAGGGAACTGGGGATTTAAAGCAACATTAATAATCTGTAGACTCAATCAGTGTTACAAACTTATTTAAAAGCAACCTGAAGAAGTCATGAACCTAGAAAAAAATTATAGAACTAACCCTAAGACAGTTGTCATTATGGAAATGTTAATGTTTGTTAAGGACACTTTCCAAAGGGGCACTTTAAATGTAGCCATTGAAATGTAAACTAAGTGCTGCTGGCATTGCTGAGAGTGTATGTTTTCATGGACCTTTAAACTTTCTAGAAACTAACAAATACTGCTTTGTGACAGACAACCTTATGCCTAGCTTTGCCCAAACTCTGTTGGTTGTGAGAGTCTAGAAAGTATCATGTGTCTGAGAACTTTAAATTGTTCTTCAACATGCATTGAACAATTTCCTTATCAAAATACTAAAAGCAATATAACAGTTATACTTATTGTCTACTGTGTCTAATTTGATCTCACTGATAAATGGCAAATTGAGGGCTTACACTAATTCCTTTTCTAAACATGGAAATAATACTGTGTTTATCAATAATGGTATATTAATCTAATTATAGTGGTTTATTGTAACTCGCTTATAAATAAACAGCTCCCAAAATATTTCTCATGTCTCCACTTAGTCTGGGTTCATGTTCAGAGATGCTGAGTCTGCATTCACATTTAACAAGTTGATACTGGAGTCGCTCTTGGTAATGTCAGCTCTCTGTCATGGGCAGCAGTGAAACCAAATAACTGCTTTGGTCAGAGACCCTAGTGTCTGAGGTAGAGAGGCCTCCTGTTTCTCTTCTTGTATGTTTAGCTGTCAGTTTCCAGCAGACTAGTGTCGAGTTTATAGGTCTCTTATAATCCCAGCTCGTAAATGACTAACGTTTAATGTCTAGGGAAGACTTGTAACCTGTGTCTAAGACACAGGCTATCCTTTGTCCTTACAGCCAAGACTAGAGATGGGCTCTTGAAACCTCATCATGATGTCTCTTGTGTTTTCTGAGTGCATTTGAAATGCAATCTTATGTAGGTAAAGGCAATAATGATGGCCCATGACCCACCAAGAGAGGTTTGGTGTTTCATTGATGAGTATAGTAGTCTTTCAGCTTAATCAAGAAATAGATTAAGGAGCTAAAGGACAGTTCTGAACTTAATTTTGATTCTAAAATCTGGAGTTAGTTTGCTTGTTTTTAGTTCCCTTTCCCTGTGTGTTATGTTCTGAGTCTCTTGTGTTGTTAGGATGTCCAAAGGCTCCATTGCCCAGTTTAGTGAACCACAAACTTAACCCTGGCTTGGATGTGTCTTCCGTTGTCCGTCTGTGTTCACATTTCTGTTAGAAACTCTATTATAGTTTCCCTTTTTTTTAAAAAAAAAAAAAAAAGGTTTTCCGCTTGTTGTCTAGTATTTAACCCTAGGTAAATATATTGCTTAAGCCTAAAGGAGTAGATCTTAAAATATTTTTGTCTTAATTTTCATCATTATTAATCTCAAGATGATACAATTCAGTAATTTCTTTAACAATTATTCTTAAGATCAATCTTTTAAAGATTTGCATATTTTAGCATCCATTATTTTTTGCAGTATTTTATATTTTATATAATTTCATAGACATTAAGTCTAGCTTAAAAAACACTTAATGTTTCCTATAAAATAACGTAGCCTGGAGTTGGTGGTGTACACCTTTAATTCCAGCACTCAGGAGATGGAGGCAGGCAGATCTCTGTGAGTTCAAGGCCAGCCTAGTCTACAAGAGCTAGTTTACAGGACTGGTTCCAAAGCTACAGAGAAACTCTGAGGCGGGGGCGGGGGTATGTGTATCAATGCTGGAACTATGATGCAACATTGTAAGTGACCACTTTTAGGAATTTGCTCAAAAAGAATGTTTCTCTGAAGAGTTATAATAATGACTTCAGAAGTATTTGGGCCTAGAGTATTTGCTTGGAGATACTATGTTTTCTCTGCAGATATATCATTTCACATTCATTTAGTACACATTTAAATATTGGGCACTGACAATAAAAGGTGAATAAAGTATGATCTTTGTTTAAGGGAACAGCAACATATAGTAACAGAGACAAACAGTAAAATATAACTATGTCACTAATGAATGTGTGACTTGCTGAGATATTGGGTTGTGTGACAAAGAAGCATGGCATTGAAGGGACCTGTTAGGAGTCTGCACAGAGGAGGTAGGTAACACAAGAGCTGGGTCTTGACAAGTGAATTGAAGTTTACCAGGAAAGTCCAGACCGATATTCCAGGGCAGGGATTCTCATCTCAGTACTACTGTTTATGTTTGGGGCCAGATAATTCTCTTGTTGGGGGTGGGGCTGTCTTGTGTACTATAGTGGGACACACTAGATGTCAGAGTACCAGCTGAAAATGTCTCAGGCGTTGCCACAGGTTCTCCAGGGGCAGAAATGCCTTCTAGTAAGAAATGGTGCTTTAGGCAGAAGCCTCGGTGCATGAAGACCAGAGATGTGCATGTTGCTCAGTGGGACTCAAATGAGAGGCACAGAGTATGTGGGAGGAGGTGATGCTTGGGTTGGCGTAGGAGTTGAGAGTCCTCTGTATCCTATTAACAGCGTTATCAGTAGACATCTCTGTTTTATTTAAATAATTTTAAGTGTGGGTGTGTGTATGTGAGTGCCGGTGTCCTGAGAGACCAGGGCTCTCAAATCCCCTGGAGCTGGAGTTAGAGGTGAATGTGAGCCACCTGATGTGGGTGCTGGGAACCCAACTTAGATCTTCTGTAAGAGCAGTTTGTGTTCTTGCTACTGAGCCATCTCTCCAGCCCCATCAATACGCATCTTGATTCAAAAGTGTTCACTCTTGTGCTTTCAAAAGATAATTATTTGTGGCACCATGGATTTTAAGTGAATCCTAACTTTTCTTACCTTTTGTGTTTGGGTAAACACTGGTGTGAACTGTCACCTGATAGGGAGTTCAGGAGGTGGGGGACCAGACTGGAGGTGAAAGTGTTGTTGCTACACAGAGACAGTCCTGCTGTCGGGTAGGACTCCTGGAGTAACAGGAGCGGATCCTGGAGAGGAGCCGGCAATCTGGACTGATAGGTAGGAGCATGCTCAGAGAGCCTCAGGTAAGGATCAGCTCTTGTCTCACGTGAGACAAGATGGGGTCTTGAGGACTACTGATTTTGAGGAGAGGGTGAAAGAAGGTAAAAGGGAGACTCAGTGAGCCAGTAGACAGGCCAGGAGAAGTTGGTGACGTAGAATCAAGGGAAGGGTCAGAAGATGGCATGCACTTCGAACAGAAAAGTCAATTGTCCATTCCATGGAGTAGTTAGGGGCAAGAGTCAGCGAGGAAAACCCCAGGGTTAAAGCCCAAGTTGAAATAATAAAAGAGCTAAGAACAGCCAAGTGTAGGAGCTGACTAAATGCTATAGACTGAGGGTTTACTGTTTGTTACTTAAAGGACTCAGTTTAGGGTGATTTTAAAATGAAATAAGACAAGCTCCATCTCTACAAAGAAAGTGCTCTCTCTCTTCCAGGAATAGGGGGCTCTTTGTTCTTTCTCCTTGAAATTAGATAAGAGAGTGTGGCTGGGAAAATCCAGACTGGATGCTGTAGCAATGTCGTGTGAGGGAACAGAAAACTTCAGGTGGGAGCTCAGTGCTGCTGCGCATAGATACAATTAATCTTTAAGAATATAGTATTTTATTACTATTTTGAAAATTTCATGCGTTCATACAGTGTACTTTGATCATATTCATCCCTTGCTACTTCCTCTAAATCCTCCCGGACCCAGTCTTACCCCCCCCATAACTTCGTGTCTTTTTTATTTTTTAATAACCCACTGATGGCAATTTATGTTGCCCATATGCTCATGGGTGTGGGCCATCCACAGAGCACGGGCCGACAGCATTGTCCTGCCGTTCTCAGCCTCTTGCCTGACATCAAAAACAAAATAGAGCCGACCAGATGGCTCAGCAGGTAAAGTCACTTGTTGCTAAGCCTGATGACCTGAAGTTAATCTCTGGGACCCACATGGTAGAAGAAGAGAACTCACACAAGTGTTCTCTGACCTCCACATATGGACTGTGGCACACACATGTGTGTACAATCATGCACATAGATAAATATAATAAAACATTTGTGGAAAATAGAACAAAGTAGAGCCTCCATGTAGAAAGTGAGCCAAGGTTTTTAAGGCTACTTCCTAGAAACTGTGGGGAATAGGCAGCTGTGTCAGTTTCTTGTAAGATAGGGACCCTGCTTGAGCTAGCTGTTGTAAACCCTTCTGGATCATGAGGGGTGACAAGACAAGATTAGATCTGGAGAGGCCAGGCCTGGGAGCATGGCCAAGCAGAGGCTTGGCAGAGCTGCTGGGCGTGGCCAGGCCACGTGCTGAAGTTGGAAAGGTGATGAGCGGAAGGGAGACTGGAAGAAGGGAAAGCAGGTGTCTGTTAGCATATCCTCAGAGTACCCGAAGCGTCGCTGGTGTCTGCTTCAGGCTCGTGTCGGCCCTTGTGGGAGCCTGGAAGGCTGGAGTCAGAAGATGATAGGTGCTTAGAGATCCAGAACAACAGAGGAGCAGATCTGTGACCGATCTGGTTGGGGAGGGGGTCTGTCAGCGCAGAGGTGGTTGTTGACAGCAGTCTCACCGTTGCTAAGATGTAAAAACTTGCTGGGACATAACCCCAGCAGCAGGTCTGATCGTGAAAAGAAAGGTGCCTGTGTGGCATTGAACCCTGTAGCTCAGCTCACCAGCTACAGAGAACACCTTGACCAGGTGAACCCACGGCATTTCTATGTAGGGTCTTGGATGTCTGGGAGGAAGAAAGGATCAGGCCTTCTTGGAACTTAGAGATACTGCAAAGCCATGAGCCATGGTGCTTTCTAGAAAAAAAAAATCTTACTAAGCAAAGAATATTAGTGGCAAGTAAAAATGAGGACATGGCCCTACCTAGGTATAGTTGAGGAGAAGGGTTGTGTTGTAAATATGAGGGAGAGTGCAGCCAGAGGCAACTGAAAGGGTCCAGACTGAACTGGGAGGAGGCGGAGCAAAAGAGGGAGCCAAACTCAGAATGTGTAAATTATACGGAACCGGAAGCTGGGGGAAGGGAAGCCCAGCTCCTGGCCTGGAGAGGTTTAGGCTAGGGGTGAGGTGGCAAGAGCTGGGAGGAGCCAGACTTGGCAGATGGTACCATGCACATCTCTTAGTACAGAAGAGAGCATTCCCTTGAAAAAGATGTTCCTCAAGGCCAGGTGTGATGAAACCTACCTTTTTTTTTTAATAGAGATGAGTTTTATTTATTATTATTTTTATTGAACTATATTTTTCTCTGCTCCCCTCCCCTTCTCCCCTCTCCCATCATCCCCATGCTCCCAATTTACTCAGGGAGCTCTTTGTTGTTTAGGGTCTCTGGGATTGTGGATTGTAGGCTGGTTTTTCTTTGCTTTGTGTCTAAAAGCCACTTATGAGTGAGTACATATTATATTGTCTTTCTAGGTCTGGGTTACCTCAATATGATGTTTTCTAGATCCATCCATTTACCTGCAAATTTCAAAATGTCATTATTTTCCCCCACTGTATAGTACTCCATTGTGTAAATGTTCCACATTTTCCTTATCCATTCTTCGGCCGAGGAGCATTTAAACTGTTTCCAGGTTCTGAACAACCTAAATGCCTCTCGACCGAAGAATGGGTGAGATATACCTTTAATCACCACACTTGAGGCAGAAGCTGGTGGATCAATCCAGGACAGCTAGGTCTATAAAGAGAGATCCCATCTCAAAAAAAACAAAAACAGAAAGATATCCCTTAGCGCTTAACTTCTGCTTTGGCGCACCAGGATAGCGTGAATCTACTGTTTCTGTCAACATATAGTACTGTTTACATTACAGATTTTAGGAAGTGGGAGGCTGGAATTCATTATCGAACACAAAACAGTTTCACAGAAGAGAGAAGATAGATTTAAAGTGGATTATTACTGTTCAGATCTGTTAAGACATAGGAGTCAATGGTGATTCCAGAGCTGGAATTCGAAAGGAAATGGAACCTTTGTAACTTTGTGAATTTTATTAATTCCTGTAGGAAATAAGACATGGTTTAGATTAGTTTCCTGATACTATGTGTAAACTAATTGACACCTAGTTTATATTTAGATGTTTGGACCCTGAGTTCAGCCATGAAAAGTGAACACACAAAAGAGAGGCTGCCTTTGTGTTTAGTATGCTAGCTATCTTAATGGAAATAATGGCATTCAAACTTTATACATTCCTAGATGGTGATTTGAGTTCTTACCAAATGGTGTTGAACAGTATTATACACACATCTTTTGTTCATGGAAATAATTGATCATTAACCAAACTCTGCCATTCAGAAACATTTGTATTATTTTAGTTTTTATTTTATATGCATGAGTGATTTGCCTGCATGTATATAAGTGTACCGTGTCCATGCCTGGTGTCTACTGAACCACCTCTATTTGTGTTACTTTAAATGGTTCTTATGTTAAGTTTCCCCTTCTCACCTTAAGAACTGAGAAGTACACAACTCATGTTCTGTTGTCCTTACTTCTTCTGGCTTCTTCAAGCAACTCTTGAATCCTCGGAACATACTTCCTTCTGGCATACCAGTTACACTATTGAGACTGTTTGACTCTTCACCTGCACAGTGTAATTAATTGAGACCTTATATACTGTGACTTCTTTTGCTACCTTAAAGGAGAAAGTTTGAAAGTCATTTTTCTATACCTTTGTTGACTGAATTTTCTTTCCTGCCCGGTTCCCGCAGTCGTTAAGTCCCAAAGAAATCACACAGAGGTCTACATTAACTATAAACTGATTAGTCCATTAGCTCAGGCTTCTTATTAAGTCTTATAACTTATATTAGCCCATTATTCTTGTCTGTGTTAGCCACGTGACTTGGTACCTTTTTAGGTGAGGCAGTTACATCTTGCTTGCTCTGTGGCTGGATCAGGACTGCAAAAAGCACAATCCTCTTCCCAAAATTCTCCTGTTCTTGTCTTCCTGCCTCTACTTCCTCCCTAGTTGTCCCGCCTATACTTTCTGCCTGGCTATAGGCCAATCAGCGTTTATTTAAAATATAATTGACAGAATACAGACCATCATCCCACATCATACCTTTATAGTGCTTCCAAAAGCCGTATATTACTTTTCAAGTATAAATCGACATTTTAAAAAAATCTTACGATTGTTCTTTCCTTTGTGTAGCTTACGTAACTTCATCCAGGGCTTGGAGAGGTGTCTCATGGGGTAAGAATGCTTGCTGCCCTTGCAGAGGACATATTTGGTGTCCAGCACCAACATCAGGCAGCTCACAACAGGTAGTACGCAATTGAGTTTAATAAATAAAGGCGTGGCCCCTTTGGGATGAGGTAGAGAGGATCTTGCTGGCTAAGGGTGACCTGACAGCCTGGCAGGGACAGATAACCAAACTAGGCTATTTAAGTGATGACTGAAAGGTCCTCCTAAATGAATATCTCGTCCCCGGGCTGAGTGCCAGTGGAATATTGTGATCCTGACTCAAGGATTAGTTTCCACAGTAGACTGTGATTCATAGCCTACACATTCCACTAACTGGTACCCTAGAGCTCCGTGTCTGAGGAAGAGGCACAGATCAAGTTCTCTGCAAGGAAAATTGAATGGAGAAAGACTTTAAAGGGCATTGCAAAAGACCATCATGCTACCTTATAGGTAGCATTGTTTAATAACATGAGTTCCTCCTGAGCCTGAAGTTGGGATCCTCCTAATTGTGTCTGGAGTTTCAAGTGACTGTTTTAGCTAAGAATGACCTTTCCTCATGATCAAGGCTCAGCCCTCTTACAGGGTCATGGAGCTTAGTGGACATTCAAGTCCATGGCAAATGAATTTAACTAAAATATTTACCAGAAACAGAATATGAGCCTGATGTAAGTAGCAAAAATTATTCTAGGGTTTGAAGAGCTTTTAATTGAGAGTTGGGAGGATAACAAAATTTACAGAAAGCCAGCAGAAGGGGGAAATGCTATAATATAGAATAAACTCCAAATGCCTGATTCAAACAGCTGACCATGTGATGGCCCATAGACTTTAAATTAAGTTTTTATCACATTAAACATGCTTACTTGAAAAGTTAAATGTTACTTCTTTAAGAATTTTCTATCTGTTTTGTTTCTAGAATTCCTCCTGACTGAAATTGGCACTTTTTAGATTGATCATTGACTTTCCTCTCATTTTTAAAAATTTATTTATTTCTTATTCTATTTTCCAGAAAATTTCCCAAGTTTTCCTTTTAATTCCAAATTTTTATGGTTTCACTTTTATTATTTTCAATTACTAAAATTTCAGAGGGGGTTGGTGTTTCTTTCTTGTTTGTTTTGAGACAGGGTCTCAGATTCAAAGCTGGCCTGGATGACTTTGTGTAGCCAGGAATGACCTTGAGCTTGATTCTGCTGCCTCCACCTCTTGAGCCTTGGTTTTTAACCAGACCTGCACCAGCACACCTGTTTCTGCTGTGCTGCGGGTCGAACTTAGGCTCCCTGCTCACCAGTCAGAGACCGTACCAGCTGAGCTACATCCTCCTTCCCCGTTCTCCTTTTAGAAACAGGGCCTCACTCTCTAGTCCAGGCTGGCTTAGAATTCACTGTGTACACAAAGCTAGCTGCAAACTTAGAGTGGTCCTCTTGCCTCTGCCTCTCAAGGCTGGGGGTGCAGGTGTGAGACACCAGGTTTGTCTTTCTAATTTTCTGATACTTCACTTAAAATCACTTCTATCCCTGAGAATCTTTCAGTTCAAGAATCTTTATTTGGTTTTTTTTATTTATTTATTTGTTTCTTTACTCTCATTGCAGTTAGTTCTTTATTGGGCACTATTCACAATGCCTGTTGTTCTTTGTTTATTGGTTTGTTTGTTCCTTTGTAGCCCTAGCTGTCTTGGAGCACTATGTGTAGACCAGGCTGGACTCCAATTAACAGAGCTCTGCCTGCCTTGAGTGCTGGATGAAAAACCCGTGTTACCAGGACAGGCTGTAACTTATTTTTGAAAGAGAATCAGTGTGAAGTTGCTTGTAGGTTCTGTAATGTGTTTTTCAAATTGGGGGGAGGGGAGCGCTTCTTCAGGAAGTAATCTCTGCAGATCTGCCTCTTGTCACTCTGGTCACTTTCTTTCTTCAGAGAAGACACCTCTTATTGTTATCCCGTGTTATACACACAGTGATTGATAGATACAGAGAGGTGCTTTCTTTCTGGGAGATTTTATAACTGTTAACTCAGGGTAAACAGATCTTAAAAGTGATATTTGCTTAATCTGATTCTTGAGGTGTTGGTGGGATTAATTTGCAATAAATAAGATTGCCTGGCCTTCACATTTATTGTCTGATATACCTAGGCACATTCTGGAAGCATATCTGCTCCTGAAGCAACTAATTCAAATATAAAATCTTATTTCCTTAACACATGCAGTGACCTTTTACATTCTTTTTGGTTTTTTTGTTTTTGGGGTTTTTTTGTGGGGGGGTTGTGTAGGAGGTCCTTCTGACTGTGTTGCTTTCATTGGTTGAATAAAGAAACTGCCTTGGCCTTTTGATAGGGCAGAACTTAGATAGGTGGAGTAGACTGAACTGGATGCTGAGAAGAAGGGCAGTGTGGCAGATGCCATGAAGCTCCTGCCTGAGACTGACGCTGGTTAGAATCTTTCCCAGTAAGCCATGACCTCGTGGTGTTACACAGATTGGTAGAAGTGGGTTAGATCGGATGTGAGAGTTGGCCAAGAAGAGGCTAGATAAAATGGGCCAGGCAGTAATTTAATTAATACAATTTCTGTGTTGTTATTTCGGGTGTAAGCTAGCCGGGCGATGGGACGCAGCCCTCTCTCTACTAAGATTATTCGGTGTAAGATAGCTGGGCGGTGGGACACAGCACTCTCTCCACTACAGGGTTGTGCTTTGGGTTTTTTGAGATTAGAATTTCTCTGTTTAGCCCTGACTGTCCTGGGACTTAAGTGTGTACATTCTTGACAATACACTAACTCTGAGCATGCATTCCTGTCTCTCACAGTCATAGAACCATCCTATTCAAAATGCATTAGCACCGGGCAGTGGTGGCACACACCTTTAATTCTAGCACTTGGGAGGCAGAGGCAGGAGGGTCTCTGAGTTCCAGGCCAGCCTGGTCTGCAGAGAGTTCAGGACAGCCAGGACTACACAGAGGAGCAACATGGCTCAGTCAGTAAAATACTTGTTAAGTAGGCATGACGAACTGAGTTCGACTCGAGCACCCATGTAATATGCTGGCCATTGTGACACATGGTGGATGGGAGGCAGAGACAGACAGGTCAGCTATCCTAGTCGAATGGTGGTCCCGGACTGCCTTGAGAGATACCGTCTGAAGAGAAAAGAAAAACCCGAAGATGGGTAGTACCTGAGGAATAACACTGATGGTTGTCCTATGGTCTCTACATATTTGCACACATGCAACATGCACCACACACTTGTGCATACATGTGCATCCCCCAAAGTGTGTTCAAGAGTAGGGTGGAGAAGATATCACAATGGCCTCCTGGTGGAATTTGGTGTGGGATGCTCATCGTTATGTCTAAAAAAGCCTCAACTAGGACTTTTAACTTGAAGGAAAGCTTAGTGTGTTCTTCCACAAAGAGTTAATCAGTGAATAGATTTCATATGCCATAAAAACCGGCCAGATGTTTCCGCATGAGAAATGAAGGCTGAAGCTCAGCGCCGTTGTGTGCTAACGTGCCCTTCCTCTACCACAGGCTGACAGGACTTTCACCCTGCAGTAGGAAAACCCAACTGGGGAAAGCTGCTTAGAAAAGGTTATTTTGGTAAAAATCACACAGAAGGAACAAACAAGTGTCTGGAGGGAGAATTCCATCAGGATGACCACAGCCTGATGAATAGTGCACCCAGCCGAGTGGCATCCATTCCTGCTGCCACTGTTGAGTGACAGCTAAGGCTGGAGGGTGTTACCTGGCTTTCCCAGAGAATCGGTTTCCCTTTTACCTGTCTCTCTTTCCCCAACTTGTGGTCAAAGGTGTGGAATTTCTTTGTTTTCTCTGATTACTTTTTCTGTGGGTGCACATGCTTGTGGGGGCCTGAGGTTGGTGTCAGAGATCATCCTCAGTGGTTCCCCACTCTTGGAGATGGGGGTTCCTCAGTCAAGCCTGGAGTTTGCTGACATGGCTAGTTTTACAAGCCATTTTGGGTGAGGGGTGGGGGGGGAGTGTTGGAGGAGGCCTCTGCCTCTTTTTCTCAGGGCTGGCACTCCAGGTGGGTGGCTATACCAACCTGGTATTTGGTATCTGGAGATTGGAACTATGGGCTCACATTTGCAGGCAAGCTTTCCAGCCACCGAGCCGCCTTCCCAGCCCTCCGATTACCTTATTGGCATTGTAATCCACCCAGCGTGATTCACCTCCATAACACCAGTTATTAATTTCATCCTCATGCCCCTTAATGCCTCATAAAAGCTGCCTGTGTCATTAAAAACTATTTTCCACCAATATGTAAAACCTTTTATTTTGGAAATTTTCAGACATACACAGAAAAAGTAGAAGGGATAATGCAGCGAATGGCCGCCTCGGTTTCAGACACTGCTAACATCTTCAGTCGTTTTGTCCTATCTCATGTCTTCCTTTCTTAATTTTATTTTGTTTTACAGCTCCCCTGTATCCTTCTTCAAGGATTGTGCATGTTGGTGGCTAGGGAAAACCCTATCAAATCCAAACAAACAAATTGTGCTTTTTAATGTATTTGTTATTAGAATACTTTGATAGGACAGCCTGCATTAAAAAAAAAAAAGACTTTTTTTTTTTTTGAGACAGGGTTTCTCTGTGGCTTTGGAGCCTGTCCTGGAACTAGCTCTGTAGACGAGGCTGGCCTTGAACTCAAAGAGATCCGCCTGCCTCTACCTCCCGAGTGCTGGGATTAAAGTCGTGCACCAACACGACCCGGCACAAAAGACATCTTGTTTGGTTTTTTAAGATTTATTATTTTAAATGTATGGTTGCTTAGTTGTGTGTGTGTTCATTCTTGGTTTGCTGACATGTAGTGTTTAATATATATTAATATTGTATATAATATATTTTAAACATTGAATGTTAGCAAACCAAGGAAGGTTGAGTTGAAGAGAATTCCTTCATTTCCTTCATGAAACTGTAGATTGGCAGGACATGGTCACTTGTGCCTGTAACCTCAGCCCTCAGAAGGCTGAACCAGTTCACATAGCAAATTCTTAAATTAACAGCATTGTGTAGACTGCTAGTGCAAACTGTAGCTCAGTGGTTTATGAATTTCAAATTTGTTTTCCTGTAAACTGTGGATGAAAATGTAGTTAGCTTCACAGTTAAACAATGAGTTCATACTATGTGCAGTGCAAAGAGGCTTACAGATTGTTTCTTTGTTTTACTTTTTGTATGTGCTATGTTCACGAGTGAGCTCCTGTTTGTAGGGTGCATATGCATTTGGAGGCCACAGGGTGATGTCGAATGTCTTCTTCTGTTGCTCCCATTGGACCTGGGGCTCACCTATCGGGCTAGACTGAATGGCCAGTGACCTTCAGCGACCCTCCTGTCTCTAAGTTTCTAGTGCTAGAATTATGGGTTCACATCCAGCTCCTTTTCTTTTTAAGATTTATTATTTTTTATGTGTATGGGTGTTTGGCTTGCATATCTGTATGCCGTGTGTGTGCAGTGCCTATGGAGACTAGAAGAAGGCACCACAACCCTGGATCTTGAGTTAACAGGCAGGTGTGAGCTACCATGTGGCTTCTGAGAACCCAAGCTGGGTCCAGCCATCTTGCTACTCCAACATGCCCATATTTTTATGTCAGCTCCGGGGATCCAAACTCAGATTTTCATGCTTACACAGCAAACACTCTACCAACTCAGCTATCTCTGATGTCTAAGTAATTGTTTCAACCTTTTTGAAAAATATTATTTAAGTCTTCTTAGATGACATTTAACTATTTAATGTTTTATCTCAGTGTAAGACCTCTTGAGCTATAGATTTTACCTGTTCGTGATGTACTTTTTAGTTGGAGGTCTTATCAATAGGAGGTCAGGGTTATAATTTCAGCATACTTGATATTCAGTGTATTATAAGTCAACTTTATGTATAATTTCATGTATAACCTTCTAATCTGTCCAGCTTTACCAACAATATGCAGATTCCATATGCTGGATTCTATGTGTTAAGTATAGAAGTGTGGCTCATGCTCACTAGAAGGCAGAAACAGATGGGTATGTCTAGGTAACACATGGACCACTCTTCATAAAGATGAAACCCAGTTCAGACCCTGAAGTGCGAAAACCAGAAAATGATCCCCTAGCATAAGCCATTGTCAGGCAGTGTGAGGAGCATGGCCAGGCTTGGTAAGCATTCTGGTCATCTTAGGGCCTCATTTGTGTCCAGAACGGAGCAGGCCATGTGAGGCTCAATGACCCAGCCCTACTGAACATTCTGACACTTTGGACTGGGCATGTAGGGCTTAGGCAGAAAGCACCTAAGACGTCAGGGAGACCCAGTGCCACCTGCCTGCCTGGTCTCATCTGCTATTATAATTGCTGATCTGACTTTACAATCTCAAGTCACTGGTTCCTTGTGGTGCCTTCTGTCCATAATGAAAATGCCTCATTTGGAACAAAGTAGCTAGTTTTAACAAAGGAGGGGCTACCTTGAGACAGATGGCAAGATTTTATTCCGTGTCACGCCCTTTCAGTTTTTAAAAGCTATTTAAACCAGGCATGGTACCCTTAATCCTAGCTCTAGGGAGGTGAAGGCAGCTGAATTTCTGTGATTTTCAGGCTAGCCATTGGAGGGATACACAGTGAGATCCTGTCTTAAAAAAACGAAACTAAGCCAGGCCAGTGGTGGTGCATGCCTTTAATCATAGCACTCAGGAGGCAGAGGCAGGTGGATCTCCGTGAGTTCGAGGCCATCCTGGTCTACAAGAGCTAGTTCCCGGATAGCAAGGACTACACAGAAAAACCCTGTTTCGAAAAACAAAATTACTTGATAATTTGTTGTTTATCTCTAAGTATTAAGTATAAAGGAAAAGCAAAAGAAGAAGTTAATTTTCCTTGATTTTATGGTTTTTGAAATGTGTCATGTCATTATCCATGTTTGTCGTCATGTTCCATGCCCTCATAGCATACCATCTGGTCCCCAGCTGGTGGCCTTGGTTAGGGGGACTATAGAACCTTTAAGAAGTGGAGCCTAGTTAGAAGGAGTGAGTCACTGGGATCGGACTTTGAGGTTTATAGCCAGGCCCTGCGTGCCCCCCCCCTCTGTTCTGCCACACTGTCAGGATGTGCGGAGTCCCAGCCATCTGCCTCCTTTTCTTTGTTGCCACAATGGACCGTGTCCTGTCAAACCATGAGACTAAAGAAACCCTCCTTCCTCTAAGTTGCTTTAACAAAACATTTCTTTAAAATTTACATGTATAAGTGTGTCTCTGCTTATCTGTATGTGCACCGCATGTGTGTACTGCCCACAGAGGCCAGAAGATGGTGTTTAGATCCCCCGGAACTGGAGTTACAGGTGGTTGGTTGTGAGCCACCATGTGGGTTATGGGAACTAAACCCAGGTCCTCTGTGAGGGCATTCAGTTCTCCTAACTGCTGAACCATCTAGGTTCTTTTTGTTACTTGTGTTTTGAATTTTTTTTTTAAAAATTCTTGATTTAAAAAGTACTGACATTTGAAAACCCAACATACTATCCTATCTTTAATTTTTACCAGTTATTGCAACAAAGTGTAATGTCTTATCAGGAGGCACAGGGTGTGTTGCTGGACTTGTGAGAACTGATTACTCCCATGCTCCCATAAGCCTTCACTCTGTAGAATCCATTTAGTGCAGAAAGTTATGTGTAACTGAGGTTTATTGGAAACTTTATTTCTTTCCTGAAATTCAAACCCAGAGTTGTGTGTATGCTAGGCCAGCACTACAGTGCTGAGCTAGGTTCCTAGCCCTTGAGTTTTGAGATTGTCTCACTGTGTGCCTTGGACTGATTTTGAACTTGCTGTGTTTTTGAACTAGGCTAATCTTTAGCTCATAATCTTTAGCTAATCATAATCCTCACACTCTGTCTCCCAAGTACGGGGATTCCAGGCCTGTGCTCTCACACCTGCCTACAAGTTCTTCAAGTGAAGTTTTCCTCAATACTGTGACACTTCAACTTAACGACTTCTAAAATTCTGATTTTTTTTTTTAAATACTGGATTCTCTTGAAACAAGAGCATTCACCTTCTGTTCATTTTATCACAGTTAGCAACTGTGTGTCTCCCTGAAGCTAAATCATTTGTAGGGCCTGGAGAGCTGGCTCTGAGGGTCAGAGCACTTGCTGAACAAGCATAAGGACCTGAGTTCAAGTCCCAGAACCCAGGTAGAAAGTCAAGCATGGCCATACATACACCAGTACTATGGGAGACAGAGACAGTCTTTGGGTCTCACTGGTCACCAGCCTAGGTCCAGCAAGAAACCTTCTCAAAGGAATAAGGTTTGTTTATACATATAGCAAAATGCCATAGACACACATAAATTATGTACACATATACCACAGTTACACAGAAAGAGAAAAAAGCATTTGTAATTATAATAGAAATTTGTTTTTAAAAATTAACTTGGATTTCTCCCCTTTTTATGTTCTAAAAAGTATTTTTGGGACCATGAAATCGGAATCACTTTAGAGTGTTATTTGGTGACCAGACTGTGCCCTCTACAAACAACACTCTTTAGGGTCATCTGCGTCCTGGATTCTTGCTCATATTTTCAGGTCTTCCCAAATAACATACATTTGCCCGAGTGTGGACTTGCTCCTGAAGCAAGCTGCTTGCCCCTCAAATGTCAGAAATGACTGCCACAGAGACATACTTGATACTCAGGGTGTGGAACAATTGCTTGGCCAGGGACATGGTAATGAAGATCACAGATGCACTGGCCCTCATAGGAACGAGTTTAAGACAGTTATTTTTCCTTTGTAAATGGAAAAAAACATCCAGATTGCCCTGTATTTATAGCAGCCTGGCCTTTCCAGGGGAGGCCTCTGTTCATATCCTCCTTCTCAGACCACCAAACAGATCGTTAGTTTCGGAAATTGTTCATTCTTCTGGTATTGGAAGTCCAGTTTTTTGCGACTATTTTATTTTATATAGAAATTCAGAAACTGTTCAGAGGCCAGAGAGATGGCTGGGGTTAAAGATGCTTGCGGCATAAGCTGGGAAACCCCGGTTCAATCTCTAGAACCCACTCCACAGAGTTGATCTCCACGCTATGTGCGGTTGCATGTGTGCACACGCACGTGCTCACTCCATTCCAGTCATATACATACATATACATACATACAATAATAATTTTAAAAACTTAAAACCTCAATTCAGGCTGTGCAAACGGCTCAGTTGTGAAAGCACTTGCTATGAAAGCATGGAGTTCTGCGTTTGGTTCTCAGAACCCCAGTGAAAAACTGGGTCTGGTGTCACAGGCTTATAGTCCTAGCACTGGGGAGTTGGAGACAGGTGGGTTCCTTAGGCTTCTTAGCCAGTGTGCTCCAGGCCAACCAATGAAAGGCTGAACGAAAAAACGAGGCAGACAGCTCTGGAGAAACCAGTGCACATGCGCGTGTGCACAAACGAAACTCAGTTCAGATTATTATTTGTTTTAAAGAAGGAAGATCATGGGGCTGTGGAGATGGCTCAGTAAAGTTCCTGCCTGACCTACTAGCATGAGGACCTGAGCTGGAAACCCAGAACCCACATGAAGAGCTGGGTGTGTCAGCTTGCACCTGTCATCCCTGCACTGAGGAGTCAGACAGGAAGAGCCCAGAGCTTGTTGGCCGGCCTGCCTGGCCAAATCAGCCCCACGTTCAGTGAGAAACCCTGTCTCAAAATACAGGGTAGAGAAGACAGCTGACACCAGCCCCAGCCTCCACGTGCTCACACATGAGTGCACACTTCAAGTGGATAAACTTTGCGTGGGCTGTAAAGTTTTTTAAAAAATTATTTTATAGTTTTCAATCATACGTCTGTAAGGGCAGGGGTGGGGAATGTCAGATTCCCTAGAGCTGGGGTTCCTGGTGACTGTTAGTGGACACACTGGGTGCTGGGAGCCTGATTCGGGGCCTCTGCAAAAGCAGCACTATTTTTTTTTAATATTTAGCTTATATGTAAGAGTGTTTTGTTTGCACATGTGTCTGTGCCCTGCTTGTTTGCTGGTGCCCAAGGAGGCCAGAAGAGGGCATAGGATCCCCTGGAACTCGAGTTTCAGATATTTGTGAGCCACCATGTAGGTGCTGGGAGTCAAGCCTCAGGTTCTCTTAACTGCTGGGCCATCTCTCTTTTCTGTTCTCTTCCCTGCTCGCCTCTCCTTTCCTCTCCTTTCCTTCCCTCCCCTCCCCTCCCATACCCTTCCGTCCTCTGCTCTTCCCTCTTCTCTCCAAGATGTGGCTTTATTGTGTAACAAATAGCCTTGACTGCCCTGGAATGACACTGGCCTCACCTCTGCCGCCACCATTGCTCAGCTTATCGCTCCATTTTTTTTGTGTTAGTTCTGGGATTTGAGCTCATGTTCTTAAACTTACAGAGCAAATGCTTTGACCTACTCAGCCACCACCCAGCTCTCTGGTGCCATTCACCACGTGAGTGCTGCCTCCCACTTACCCTGCCAGCCTGCTGAGGGCAAGTTTATCTCCTTTCATCTGCCACAAGCCTTTTTGTCTTCCTTTTAGTTTTGAGAGATATTTCTATCCATAAAAATTCTAAGTACTTTGAGCCCTTGATTGGCAGTATTCTTTTGTCTCCTTGATTTCCAATATTTTTAGTGGGTAGCCTGTCAACATTTATATTTTTTTATATTTTATATTTTTTAAATTGTGCATATGTGGGCTGGAGAGATGGTTCAAATGGTTAAGAGCACTGTCTGCTCCTCCAGAGGATTCAGATTTGGTTCCCATCGCCCTCATGGCAGCAAACAACTGTCTACAACTCCAGTTTCAAGAGAGTAGACGCCCTCTTCTGGTCTCCTCAGGCACTGAATGCACACAGTGCACTACATACATGCTAGTTAAATAGCCATATGCTTAAAATAAAATGAAATAATCTTTAAATTGTGTGTGTGTGTGTGTGTGTGTGTGTGTGTGTGTGTGTGTGTGTGTGTGTGTGTGTGTAGGGAAGTATATACTGTAAGTGCAGGTGCCCATGCAGACCAGAAGAAAGCATCAGATATCGTAGAACTAGAGTTATAGGCAATTGTAAGCCACCCAGTATAGGAATTGGGAACCAAACTTGGGTCCTCTGGAGAAGTAGCAAGCACTCTTAACCACCAAGCACCTCTTCAGCCCCGCCATGCGTGTTTTTGTTCCCTGTGTACAGTGTTTTTTGTTTGTTTTATTTTAGCAACTTTCAAGATTTTCCCCATATCTCCAGCATTTAATAAAGATGTGTGTTTTCATCTGTCTTCATATTTATCAGTTGTAGGTTTGGGGAGTTTATTGAAAAGTAAGTTTCTATTATCCCAAACATGAAGAAACTTTGCCTTCTTTTAGTTTTTCAAATGATTTCCTGCCTTAGTCCTCCCCTTTGTTTCACTGCTTATGATTCTTAATGGAGAGAGTGCGTTGTGCTCTCTCCTTGAAGTGCACTCACTCTCCCTCCAGCGATCACACTCAGCTGGATTACAAATGCTGCCTCCCTCCGACAAGCATTGCCTGTTACCTGTGCTCAGTCCTTTGAGCATTGTACCTTTATCTGCAGCGGTTCAGGGATCAGCACGAGGCGGGTAGACTTTCTGTAGAGATTTGGCAAGTCATTGTCTTTTTCTGAGACGTCCTCACTCACTTTGCAGTAACATTGCTAGCTCTACACTTGGCTTTCCCAGTCCTCGCGCCAGAACATTGCAGATGTGTGCTTTAGGACTAAACACTTCCTCATGGTCTGTGTTGTCTGACTGTGGCTCCTGCTGCCACTGCCATTCTGTTCTGCATTTGCATGCATTGTGCTTTGTCTAACTACGTAGTCCTTTTCTGCAGAAGGGCTGCTTTATTGCTGCTGCCCTGTCATCACCAGACGCTGCGCTGCATTACTTGAATTTTTTTCATTGACTTTCCCTCGATGCTGCAGTGAATTAAACAACATCTTACTCTTGTGTAGGAAGGATGATGAGTTTCTCTTCAAAGCATAGTAATGAAATTGAATGTATCTGTAATGCTGTTTCTCCTTCCTTTTACAGACAAGAGATGATTTCCTAGGTCAAGTGGATGTCCCACTCTATCCCTTACCGGTTAGTATAGGGTTTTGTGTTTGATTTTTAATTATAATGACCAACATGAGTCTTAAATATATGAGCTCTTTCCAGAAATTCATCTCAATTTTCTGTTCACTCTTCTCTAAGATTTCCTTACATGAGCTCCAACAAGAAACAGAACTGCTGGGATTGGTTAGCAAGATGGAGACAAGGTTTAAAGGAGGCGGGTTTGGAATTACCTTACTAAATGGAGCAGCAAGAGCCTAGGCTCACGGAAGGGAAGCAAGAGACTGTGCCACAGTGCAAACAGGGAACCCTAAGAACCGAGTTAGAAATACAGCCGGAGGAAGGGCTTAGGAAGCCTTTCAGAATCAAATGTCTCTGGGGCGCTGGAGAGGTGGCTCAGTAGTTAAGAGGACTGTTACAGAGGACCTGAGTTCAGTTCCTAGCATGCCTCTGGCACAACCAGAAACCACAGGTCCATGGGATCCAGTGCCCTTGTCTGGCTTCTGATGGATCCTGCACATGTGTGGTACACATTTAAAGTTGGAGGAATGATCGTTTAAAGAGGCAGTTAGTAGCAGTATACAAGTAAATTGTGTAGGGAAAGAAATAGGCAGGGTTCTATTCTCACCATCCAAATAAGCAAAACAAAGAACCCAGATGGAAAACCTTAGTCAGCATGGGTGGTTCAAAGATAAGTAAGAAAGTAGAGGGGTACAGAACCAAAGAAAAGAAATAGTTTCATATTAGTGTGGTAGCCTATTCTTATAATTCTGATATTTGAGAGGCTGAGGGAGGAGGATTACAACTTTGAAGCCTCCCTAACTTCATAATGAGAACTTTCCTATAAATAAGAAGATAAAGTTTCAAGGCATAGAGAGTAGTTAATGCAAAGAAGCAGAGATGTAATAGAAGGCAAAGGACTGATGAACCTTAAAGTAAGAGAAGGGAGATGGCGCTCCTCGATCCGTGTTCGAGACGTGTTGCTCCGTGCAGTGTTTAGTGCTTGTAAGCATTCATGACAACATTTGACTTACTCTTACTTTCCGGGCTGGCATTCTACATATCTCATGTTTCTCTGATGCCAGGGCTCTGCCCACACTGCGCTGTTGCTCTCCTGACTCCTACCCCACATGCCACCTGCTCTGTTGGGTCCCCACCTAGTTCTGGTGTTGCTGCAGTTCTTGTGCAGGAAGCCAAATCATGTGGCTACCAGCTAACCCTCCTAACAAGTTCAAACTGCCTTTTCTCACTCTTCAGTTATGTCTTCCATTATGGTTCATAAATATTCTTGAAAAGTACCTGACTCCCTTTTCTCATTTTAGACAGAGAACCCAAGAATGGAGAGACCATATACATTTAAGGATTTCGTTCTTCATCCAAGAAGGTCAGTAAATATATAATTATAGCTTATTAAGCATAATATTTTTGAGATTTTATTTATTTTTATTTTATGTATATGTGTGTCTACCTGAATGTGTACTACATGTGTGCAGTGCCCAAGGAGGCCAGAACAGGGTGTTGTATCCCTTGGGGCTGGAATTACAGACTGTTGTGAGCTGCCATGTGGCTGCTGGGAATTGAACCAACAAGTCTCAGGGGATCTGATTCCCTCCTCTGGTGTTCGTGGTCACACATACACACATACATACATACAAAACACACACGTACACAGATATGTGCATCTAAACAAAAAGAAAATAAGTCTTTAAAAAAATGTAAAGTACTTGGTTCACATTGCAAATAAAATTCTAAAATAGATATAGAAAGTAGGAAAGAAAAGCATCCCCATCTTTATCACATAGATAACTGTAATTTCTGTAAAACAAACATCCAGCTTGATATGCACAAAAGCAAATTAAGAAAAAAATCTAACTACATTGTGTAAATATTAATTAAAAATATTTTAGAAGACTCATCTATTCAGAGAAAATGGCACGAAGAGAGCATAGTTTTAAAACCCAAATAACATAATTATAATTCCATTTTTCTGAACTGGTTTACATAGTTCCTTTATTTATTTTTTAACAAAAAATTTAATCTTTTTGTTGTTGTTTTTCAAGACAGGGTTTTTCTGTAGCTTTGGAGCCTGTCATGGAACTTGCTCTGTAGACCAGGCTGGCCTCGAACTCACAAAGATCCACCCATCTCCGCCTCCCAAGTACTGGGATTAAAGGAGTATGCCACCACCCCTGCCTGGTCAAGTGTAATATTTTTAAAAGATTTATTTATTTTATTTTATGTGTGGGGTTGTTTTACCTGAATGTATGTTCCCCACATCCATACAATGCTCAGGCAGGCCAGAAGAGGGCGTCAGATCCCCTGAGACCAGGGTTACAGCCAGCTGTGAGCTGCTATGCGGGTGCTAGGAACTGAACCTGGTTTCTCTGCAAGAACAGAAAGTGCTCTTAACCACTGAGCTGTCTCTCCAGTCTTCCAAAATTTAAATTTTAGGTTGTAAATGAAATTCCTTTTGGTCTTTTGTGCCACATAGCCCAAGTAAAATCGATTTAGAATGTGTGATTTACCTTCATGAGTCCAAATAGCAGATTGAGGACATCTGGGAAAACCATAGCATTTGCTTTATTTTCGTTTCAAAATAAGAAATGCATTTGAGCATTGTGTTATGGGCACTTGAAAATTTTTTTTTCATTTAAAATGACTGCTTAAACTTATTATTTATAATACAAATATTAAAACAAAAGGAGCCCTTGCTTTATGGTTGTGTTACTGTTTATTCTTTTTGAGAACAGTCCTGTATGTAATTCCTGTAGAAGTCTTGGGGTTCAATCTCTTTTCTTTAATTTTGGACTGATTGCAATGTATGCATACCAGGAATAGCTAAGGAGATATTTTCCTCCTTGTTTGCTTGCCCTAATAGCTGGCCTTTCAACTTCTAGAAACTCTGTATACTACTTTTTTCTTTAAAAACAAAACAAACAAACAAACAAAATTCTGTCTCCTGTCTGCATTGACTACGCTGCAAAGCCACCTGGGCTTCCGCTCTGTCTCTGATCAAGGATCATGTCATCTTCCCCCCTAGCCCTGCAGCTTGGAGCCCAGCTGAAGGGCCTGGATTGTCTCTGATCCTAGCCCTAACCATCCGAGCTTCTTACCTGTAGTGTAGTGGCCTCCCTTTCTCCTCCTTTCCTCTTCCCCTCCTTCCCACCTCACCCCTTTCCTTTCTCTCCACCCCTGTTCTCTTTGATGAATATACTCTTCACAGAAACTTGAACGTGAGCCCCCACTAGTAGATCCCCAAACAAATATTTTCTTCTTGGTATTCAAGTTTCATGAATAATTATTTCTTTTCCACAGCCACAAATCAAGAGTTAAAGGGTATCTGAGACTGAAGATGACTTATTTACCTAAATCCAACGGCTCAGAAGATGATAATGCAGATCAGGCTGAGGAACTAGAGGTGAGAGTCCTAGAGATGTTTGCTTACACTGCCAAAGGAGCTGTCTGCTGTCTTTCTACGTACTTGGTAGAAAAATAATGTTGTTCAGAGAAACTAACATGCAGTAAAAATCACCAGGATGTTGATTTGACCAAATGTTCCTTAAGCAGTTTTCCCGCTGGAGATATTTCTGTAGAGTGGCTGTTGTTGGCCTTAAAGGTTAGAAAATACAATAGTTACCAATGCAAGTGTTTATTATAATTATATTATTAACTATTTTTAGTATTTCAAAGCCATATCCTTGTCTCCTTAAGAATAAGAAAATGATTTAGTATTTGTAAAGCTAAATATGTAAACATTACTATATTAAAATTGCTATAATAAGTTATTATTGAATTGTCATATTTTATAAAAGAAACTCTTGGGATGTGTAATTCTTGTTGCTTTTCTTGTGTTTATTTGAAATAAGTATACGTTCATGACTTTCATGGATGGCAGGAATAACAGAAAGTCCAAGCCTGGATAGAGTGTGTAGAGAAAGAGAGTGTTGGGGTAAAGTGTGCTTTGACCACTGAGCCCCAGGAGTGAGATGTGACCTGAAGCGCTGACCCCTGGATCTGTTAGGTTGCTCTTCTGTGGGGAAGTGGGGCTGCACTGGCTCAGCTATGGGGCTTCTTCCCTAGGTTTGAAAAGACAAAGTACCACCTTCCTGGGGTCCCCTTGGAGTCAGAGTTCATCCGAAGGGAGCACACGTAGTGCGTGTGTTGCCCAACTGTTCTAGAAGATTCTTTGTTGTGTGTGCTTTCTTCCTCAGTCGTGTCTTTGTTTGGCTGAGAGTCTGCTCCGAGGACCTCCCTGAGGCCTGGACTCCAGCTCATGTGCCTGGATGCCTTCATGAAGAACATTCTGGAGCAGGGAGTGAATTAGCAAAGCTTTTGTTATAATAAATACCAAATGCAATAATGAAATTTTGTTTTGTGGGGGAATGTCTGAAAATAGGAAGAAAGCTGTTTTTTCAAGGCACAAAATACAGGTGACCCCTAACTTGGTAACTGAAGCTTGTTACATACCCTCTCTTAAATATGCATCCACCTGTTTGATTAACCTTCTGATCTGTTTGTCTCTTTTTCCTTATAATAATTTTTTAGATGTGCACTTTTTTTAATATTTTGTTTGTTTTGTTTATTATGTGTGATTGTTTGGCTTGCATGAATGTACACATGCTATATGTGTGTGCCTGGTGCTCATGAGGTCAGAGGTGTTTTAGATCCCTTGGGAGTGGAGCTACAGGTAACTGTGAGCTGCCATGTGGGTGCTGGGAATTGAACCTGGGTTCTCTGGAAGAGTAGCCAGTGCACTTAACTGCTGAACCATCTTTTGAGCCCTTGTTCATTCATTTTTCTTCCCTCCCTCTCTCCCTTACTCCCTCCGTGTGTGTGTGTGTGTGTGTGTGTGTGTGTGTGTGTGTGTGTGTGTGTGTTCATGTTCCTTACTTACTAGTAGAAATAAGGGCAGCTGACAGGAGTCCATTCTCTCTCCTCCCCCTGTGAAGGTCTCAGGGACTGAACTTAGACATAAACTTGACAGCTAGATTCTTTACCTCTGGAACCATCTCACTGGCCCAGATTTTAAGCTTTCAAGAGATTTGGGGGTGGGGTATCAATGTCTGTACGTGGCATAGTAGTGCAGAGGGTATCTTGCATTGTCTAATTCTGTTTGAAAAGAAGGGTGTCTGCTAGGAAGAAAGAAAAGACTTTCCTAGAGACTTTAAACATTTCACAGCGTTTCATTCCTGAGGAACCTGCACACAGATCACAGGCAGCTCATTCACGGTTCGCTTCTGTGGTGTAGACTGGCTTTGCTTCATGCTGTGGCCTCCCATCGCAATGTTTGAATTCCTTCAGAGTCCACCTTATAATTTCAGGAGATGGAAGCGTGTCGTTTGTTTACAGAAAGGCCAAGGAATTCAGACACACAAATGTGCTTGTTTATCTTCTGGGCAGCCAAAGACCAGAGAAGTCTTGCCTGCTTCTTTGACATCTAGTTTGTGACTAAATATTTAAAATTCTGCATTTGAAGAAAACAATTGTAATGTTGGAGGGAGACGCTTTCTGGGCAGCTTGCGTTTCTGAGCAGAGTGGCTCTGAAGAGCAGTTATGTAACATATTTCCTTTGTGCTCTTTGCGCCTTAGGGAGAGCTAGCTGTACGAATTTTACAAGATTAGGGTAAAATGTTTGTCTCAGCACTCTGTGCTTGCTTTCTGGCCCCTCTGACTGCATTAAATTGTAGGTATTTGCTTATTGGCTTTCAGACTAGTAATTAGGATTCCTTGACTTGTAGAAAAATATTTTATAAGAAAAATAGATAATCCATGTTTCTTAGGAATTCTACCCAAAGACTGAAAACATTATCTTTCCCAGTAGTATTTGGGGTACAATTGTACTTTCTCAAATTTGAAACCATTTCATTTTTTTTCTTTTTTTTTCTTCTTTTTTCACCACTATACTAACAAGGACCATTTCATTTTTTAAAGCCCTAAATTAAGTTACATTTTTTTCATTATTCTTATTGAATTTACGTGGACAACACTAAAGCAGATTTTTAAGAGAGAAATATACATTTTCAAGGAAATATTCTGGGGCCAGGGAGATGGCTCAGTGGGTGGAAGTGCTGACTGTGAAGCTTGGTGACCTGAAGCTCCATCCTCAGAATGTGCACGGTAGTGTTTCTACAGCAAGATGGGAAAGCGAGACTTGCCTGGAAGCCTCAGGGCCGGCCAGCCAGTGTGTGCACCTCAGTGGCAAAACTAGCAAGAAAGACCCTGCACACTGAGGTAGAAGGAGAGAACCAACTCCAAAACTGTGCCTTCTGATCTCCACGTGCATGGCATGCAAGCACCCACCCATCCACACACACACACACACACACACACACACACACACTCATGAAATAAAGAAAAAAATTGATACTATTTCCTACCTCTAAATAGTTTTATAATCCTTTTTCAAAGATTTTTATTCATGTGTATATGTATGTTGTATGTCCCTGCTTGAGTTACGTGCACTTCATATGTGCAGATACCTGTGCAGGCCAGAGGGCATCAGATCTCCTATAACTGGGTTGGGGGCAATTTTAGTCACCCAATATGGGTGCTGGAAATCAAAGAACAACAAGCCATCTTAACCACTGAGCCATCTCTCCAGCTTCTGATAGTCACTTTCAGTGGTGTGTGCCCCTTTCTTGTTTGTGTCTCTTAGTCGCAGAAGGCTGCTTTCACTGGGACATAGACGCCTGTACATAATGTGTCCTGATCAGAGTCACTGCCTGTCTTCCTCCAAGACCCTCCTCTTCCCCATCACCTTCCTTCAGCTCTCTCCCTCCCCACCACCTCCTTTTTTCCTATAGTCCTCCTTAGTGTCTTTTTTTTCTTATATCCCCTCTTAGTAAATTTTTTTATTGATAAATTTTATTAATCTGAGAGCAGAGTAGCCATTGATCACATTCATTAAAGCTTTCTCAGGACTGGAGAGGTGGCCCCGTGCTTAAGACTGCTTTTCTAGAATACTCAGGTTCAATTCCCAGCACCCACTGGGTGACTCAACCACCTGTAACTACAGGTCCTGAAGACTCAATGCCCTCTTCTGGTGTCCGTGGGCGCTCTGTGCATTTTATGCACAGGCATACGTACAGGCACAACGCCCAAACACATAAAAATAAGTAAATGAGTGAATAATTGAAAAGGGAAATCTCAAGCTAATCTGTCTACCAGAAGAATGTAACAGAAGTTCAGATCACGGCTTCTGAGACTGCGGCTCAGGAGATGCAGTTTGACTATGTGTACACAAGATGAGATTTTCTTTTTTTAAAAAAATATTTACTTATTTTTATTATGTTCTGCTTGTATATATTCCTGCATGTCAGAAGAGGGCACCAGATCTCATTATAGATGGTTGTAAGCCATCATGTGAGTGCTGGGAATTGAACTCAGAACCTTTGAAAGAGCAGTCAGTGCTCTTAACCTCTGAGCCATCTCTCCAGCCCCGAGATTTTCTTTATAAGGGTCAGTGTTATGATTATATACAGAAAGGAAACAGGAAAAATGAAGATGAAGTGAGAGAGGAAAAGGAGAGAATGCAATTTGAGCAACAGGAAAAAAATGAGGCATCAGTTTCCATAGAAGTAAAAAGAAAAACAGAGAGGAGTAAGCTAGAAGGGACTTACTTTAGCTTTCCAGGTAAAGTCCTCCACCAAGTAATTCTGTCTCCTTCCCCTCTGACCATCCTCCCCTCTTCCTCCTCAGCCCCTACCTCCCACATCTTTTCTTGACCCCCTTTTGTCCAGTGCAGTCTTCCAAGGTGCCATGTCCCTTTCCAGCCTGCATCTGCCTGCACATGCATGCCCCCAGGGTCTTTAGGACCCAGAATAGAAGTCCAGTGTCTGTTAAAGTATTTATCTGTCGTAGTACCAAAGACTTTTCCAGTGTCTCTTGCTCTGTTTTGGTTTAGCAGGGCATGGGCACGTATATGTTTATTGTTATGTTTATGGTTTTTAAGTCAAATGTATAATTCTCTTTTGTGCTTTCTGGATTTGCTGTCATATTTTCTGCTCTTGGAAAATATTGCTTTAAATTTCTCCAATTTTGTTCAGCTACCCTTTGGGTTTACTTTTTTAGCATTTGAATATTACTCAGTCTGTAGTATATCCTGGTAGAAGATAGGGATCCAAATTAATGTTTTTCCCAACAGGTACCCATTATCTAAATAACCTTCCTATTTCCCCAGGGATTGAAAACATGTTTGTCATGTGCTGAATTCCTCTGAGCTTTGTTCTCTCTGGGTTTCCTAGTCTGTTCCTCTGAGCTGTCTGTCCCACCTCTCTCGGCGCTAGCGACCGCAGCCTATAATGTTTTCTCTTACAGACTCTTCTCCACACCTCTCTCCTTCCTTAGACTGATACTGGTTATGTCCTATATGTATTTCTGTTTGAACTTGAGAATTGACTCTCACTATTTTTAAAAATCTAAAACATACAATAATTTTTTATCGGAATTTTGACAAATTTGGCCATGGGAGATGTTCCATTATACCTGATAGATGTGGTGTTAGGGATGGAATCCAGGGCCTCATGTGTGATAGACACGTGTTTTGCTCACTGAGCTATATGCCCCCAGCTCCTGTTGAGGATTGGGTTTTTTGTTTGTTTGTTTGGTTTTGGTTTTTGTTTGTTTTTGTTTTGTTTTTATTTGATTTTTTGAGACAAGGTTTCTCTGTAGCTTTGGAGCCTGTCCTGGAACTAGCTCTTGTAGACCAAGCTGGCCTCAAACTCACAGAGATCCACCTGCCTCTGCCTCTTGAATGCTGGGATTAAAGGTGTGCACCACCACCAGCTAGCAAGAGAAATTTTGCAAATTTATTTTTATCATTAGGTGTGTGTGTCGGTATAAGTACTTGAGTACGCATGCATATGGAGCCCCAAGGTATTAGAACTGGAGTTACAGGCAGTTGTTAACAACCTGATAGGGATTCTGGGAAACAAATTCAGGCCCGCTTCAAGAACAGTATGATTTTAATCACTGAGCAATCTCTTTAGGCTCTGTTATCAGGTTTTTATTATAAAATATGTCATTAATACTTAATATCTTTTTCACTTAATTACTCATTTTAACTACCCTAGGGATGTATGCATTTTTGTCTCTTTTTTGTCTTAAAGAACCAAATCTCTGCATTTCCTTTTTAAAATCCCTTATTGTAGTTTTACGACCTGACCACAATGCCTGTCCTGGGCCCAGGGGAGAAATAGAAAAGGCAGACATGAGTATCAGAGCGCTGTGTCTGTCACCACACACCCCTGTGTTGTGAGTGTTTCTCAGTGACTGTCTCGTCTCTGTTGGGCCTCTCAGGATCTGACCTCAGTTGACAGCTCTTTTCATGTCTGTGGTGTTTGCTGATTTCCACCATGAGCAAGGCACGTTCTCTGTAGGAGAGATGTTGGCGAGCAAGACCCCTTCTCTGCCTTGTTCAGTTGCTTGAGCCTTAGAGAGTGGCCAGAGCTGGTTTCAGTTGTTTCTCATTTCCTCAGTACCTCTCAACGTCACCATCCTTGTTCATTGATTTAAAGGGTTTGAGGTTTGTTTTTTGTTGTTGGTTCATTTTTTTTTTGCAGGATGGGAGGTTGTTGTTGTTTTGTTCTTTTTATTTCGGTTTTGTATTTTAAGCCTTTTGAAAAGTTTTAAAGCATCCTCAAAATTTAAATGCTTATCATTTTGCAGGAAAGCCTTTGTTACAAAATATTCACATTCTAGCTGTGAGAGTTGAGCATGTACTACTTCTGTTTATGAATAATTTCTGGAATTGAACATGTGAAATTCTTCTTTTGTTTCCTTTATTTATAATTTATAAAGCTTTAAAAAAAATGTCAAGTGTAACTTAATTGCTTCCATTCTGTTTTTCAGCCTGGCTGGGTTGTTTTGGACCAACCAGATGCTGCTAGCCACTTGCAGCGTCCACCAGAACCTTCTCCCCTACCTCCAGGATGGGAAGAGAGGCAGGATATCCTTGGGAGGACCTACTATGTAAACCATGAATCTAGAAGAACACAGTGGAAGAGACCAAGCCCTGAGTATGTGCCCATCTGGATCTATTTTGCCGCTACTTTGCATGTTGATGCCATGTCTCGAGCAGGTTCATAGTGGCACAGGGGTCCCTAAGCTGTAAGATAACTGTCCCTGACAAACTGCTATCTTGGCTGAGGTTTTTATTTAAAAAAAAAAAATGATGGTATTTAAAATTGTCTGAGGGCAAGCAAGCCTGACAGCCCACGTTTGACCCCCAGGTCCCACATAGTGGAAAGAGGGGACCAAATTCCAAAAGCTGTCTTCTGACCACTGCACATCTACCACACCAGGCTCTCGCCTATAGACACAAAAAAAGTTACTTGAGGGTTCAGCTGTGGCTCGGTTGATAGATACTTGCCTACCAATACAGGAGGCCCTGAGTTCCATCCCCAGTACCACATAAAATGGAGTATGGTGGTGCACACCTGTATTCTTAGCACTTGAGGGGTGGAGGCAGGAGGATTAGAAGTTCTTAACTACAGCAAAGTTGAGACCAGCCTGGGCTTAGGTATTTTATGTGTATGGGTGTTTTGCCTGCATGTATGTCTGTGCAACAAGTTTATGCACATATCATAGAAATTTTTGTGGTGGGCTATTAAAATATACGATTTGTATTCTCTGCAATGTTTTTGTGCTGCTAGAGATTGAGCAAGTACCTCATTCATGCTAAGCAAGCTTTCTACCACTGAACTATGACCCCAGTACTTCATTTTTAAAATATAAATTATTTTTAAGTACTAGAGGACAACTAATAAGGATCCTATGTTAAAGACCCTTCTGATTTGGTCATGCGGAGAGCAAGGATGGAATGACCCTGATAAGTGCGAGTTCATATCTCCTTAATGACTTTTTTTTTTTTTTGGTACAAAATCATGCAATGATTTCATTTGGGGTTAAAGGTTTAGCTCACTAATAAAGTGCTTGACTAGCAAGCTCAGGGCCTAGGTTCAATCCCCAGCACAGAAACAAATGAGCAAACCAACAAAAACTGTGCATATATTTCCAGACTTTTCAATATCGAATGCCCTTCTGTTTTCAGTCTTTGGATGTTTGACACACCTAGTTTCTCTTACCAGTCTATTAACTTCCTGATACTGTACATCTGATATTTCCTGAGAACTTTGGTCCTATCTAGTCTCAAGTCCCTCCAAAGTAGACCAGTGGTCACACTGTCCGGCATAGAGGCATCAGGATCTGTGCGATCTCATTCCGACCACAAAGTAGGAGATACTGCAAAACCACCCTCTTGTTCTTGACAGACAGATCTGCCAAGCAGAATTGTCTTTCACTGTGGCTAGTGTCAAAATCGGGTGGCAATATTTAGGTGGAAAAAAAATGTCTTAAACATTCCCTTAGAACCAAAAGTCACAGTTAATGTTTTTACCAGCCACAGCAAAGTAAGAAATGATTTTCTAGTGGCTGAGCAGGTTAGGGAGGCAACGACTGTGGGCAGAGGGACAGTTAGACACAGTGACTGTGCTCTGTGGACCAGTAAGGTGTTGGTATTACTATATTGAATATTGAAGCTCCCCCATGGTCAGGCCACCCAGGAGAGACGAGCGAATGAATTGATAACACGCCAAGCGCTCTGCTTTGCTCATTACGTGGTCATGCACTGTGTGCTCCCATGAATCACACAGTACCCCAAACTGCCCAGTGTCGTTTTCTTCGTAATTTTTATTTTACTTTGTGCTTGTGGCTGTTTTGCCTATATGTGTGTCTGTGCATAAGACTGAGATTTCCTGTAACTGTTATTATAGACAGTTGTGAGCCATTCTGTGGGTGCTGGGAAATGAACCTGGGTCCTCCAAAAGAGAAGCCAGTGCTCTTAACTACTGAATTGTCTCTTCAGCCCCAGGATATGCATTTTTTTATGTGTCAACTAAAAAGTAATTATATTTAGGAGTCGGGCATAGTGGCACATGCCTTTAATCGCAGCACTTGAGAGGCAGAGGCAGTTGGATCTCTGAATTCGAGCCCACAGTGAGTTCCAGGACAGCCAGGGCTACATAGTCAGATCCTGTCTCAAAAAAACCAAAACAACAATAATAATAATAATTTTATTTATTTACTTATTTTGGTTTTTTGAGATAGGATTTCCCCCTTTCCTCCCTGAGTTACCTTTGGTCACAGCAACAGGAAGCTTACTAGGACACTATCCTAGGGACAGTGATATAGTAACTATCAGCTCTTAGTTACACATTTGCGGGAGATTTTCCACTTTCTCTCCCCCGCCCCAGTTCCTAACAATATGGTCAGCATATTGAAATAGCTTTTGACCAAAGCCAATAAATTCAGTCGAAGTATTTACTAACCGGAGACTCTTTGGTTATGATTCTAACTGTGATGAGGCAGGAGTGATACCTTCTTATGCTTCTCTCTAGGGATGACCTTTCAGATGCTGAGAATGGTAATATTCAGCTGCAGGCTCAGCGAGCATTCACCACCAGGCGGCAGATATCGGAAGAGGTGGATAGTGCTGACAACCGGGAGTCCCCCGAGGTGTGAACTCCTCTTTTGTTCCTGTTTCCAGCACATCCTAAAGCAGTGGATGAGTGTACATGTGGCTCACGTGGATTCTGTTCTTTTTAGAATTGGGAAATTATACGAGATGATGAAAACGCTGTGTATAGCGGTCAGGCCTTCCAGTCACCTCCGTCGGGTCATGTAGATTCGCAGGCTCACCTCGCAGAAGAGTTAGATACCAGACTTGCTGTGTATGGAAATCCGGCCACTGGCCAGCCAGTCACCAGCTCAGTAAGATGTCTTAGATTTTGTCATGGCTTTGTGATTTCATATCATAAATATACTTTATGTAAACTTTTGTCTTAAGTCACCTGTAATGACGACATGTTGGGTCTTTATCGTGTGGCTGGTTTTTTTAACTTAACATCCCACTAACAGTATGGAGCAGGTATGGATAACCCTAGTGTTTGCTATAGTCACAGGGTCCCTTACTATCCTGCAAACCTACCAGAAACGTGGGAGCCAGAATCTGAGTTTCTTGCACATTTCAGCAAAAGAAAACACGCATGGTCAGTGAGAGGGTGTCAGGGAGGACATTGGATTTGGGCTCCTTGTTGGGTAATTGTTAAGGAGGGTCTGAGGAGACAGGACTTCAGTCTGGATGCTGTCAGGAAGTGGAGTGTGGCTGGGTATCTCAGATCTCATCTGGCATGACACTAACTCAGTGAGTAGCAGAAAAGAGCAATTACTTACTTGCCAGGATACAGCAGCTGTTTGTCGTTTTGTGGCTTAGCTAGTGTTATTTTATTTTGCCTGGTTCAGATACAAATTAGAAGGCATCTTGAATTTGCCATGACACTACCTATGTGTGCCAGGCTGGTTCCTGGGTGACAGAGTCTACTTGTTTTTCTTGATTTTATGAGGGATTTTGTTTTGTTTTCTAATTTATTTTTATGTGTATGAGTGTTTGGACTGCATGTATGTGTACCACTTACGTGCCTGGCATCCTCAGAAACCAGAAGTAAGTAACAGATCCCCAAGAACTGGAGTTAGATACAGTTAAGAATACCGTATGGGTGCTGGGAACTGAGCTCAGGTCCTTTGGAAGAGCAAAAAGAGCTTTTAGCCACTGAGCCACCTCTGCATCCCCTCTATGAGGTGTTACATTACACCACAGCTGTTGCAGTACTTGTATCAATAAGAGCCATGTTAAAAGAGAGGTGATGGTTTCTCTTGCTGTCTGCAGCAAGGTTCAAGAACAAAACATACCAGCATACACCACCCTTGTGAGAAACTCTGCCTGGCTTTTTCCAATCTGTACCGTGAGGCAGGTTCAGTAGAAGGCAGAGTTTGCTCTCCATGGCTGCTCTAGTCATTCTCTGCTTTGTTCAGTTAGTGACTGTTTCCTGTGGGCTGACCAAAAGCAAGGCACCAGAACTAATCACTCACTGGGAGTCCTCTGTAATAAAGCGGACAGAACCCCATTCTAGTGCAGGGGTCATCGCTGCGCCCTGCGGGCCAAATCTGCAGCTGCCTGTTGCCATAAATAAGGTGTCATTGGAATGCAGCCATTCCTACTTGTCCGTAGCCACGTTCACACCACATCTCAGAGTCGAGTGGTTAGAGGAACTAGCTTCAGTGTTGGACCTCAGTGGACAATGTTTGCAGACTTCCAGCACCTTTTTCTAGACGCTTCACTCCACAGTTAAATGTACCTACATATATGAATATCCGTCAGTTCACCTGCCTCCTCCTTCCCTTTCTTTCTTCCAGCAGCCTGTTTGTTCATTTAATTAATTAACCAGTCAAGGACTCATCAGATTTACAGACTAGGTATGGGGAGATAAGTCAGTGAAGTGTTTGCCATGCAAATAGGAGTCCCTGAGTATGATGCTCAGAACCAATGTAAAATAAAAACCAGGTGTGATGACATACACGTGTCATGCCTACGCCGTGTATAGGTGTCATCAGTTAAGAGTATTCTTATCTTGTGTTTCAACCTGAGGCAATACTGAGGTCTACAGAACAATGAATTATGTTTCCTCAGCGACTATTACTGGCTCAGGATATAGTGTCCTAAACATTTTATATATATTCATAAACATAGATATATACACATATATACTTTTAAGATTTTTATAGAAGATTTATTTTTAATAATGTATATGTGTATACCTCTGTATGTATCTGTATACGGGTTTGTGCGTGTCATATCCATGGAGGTCAGAAGAGAGCATCAGATCCCTTTAAACTGTAGTTATAGGTTGTTGTGAACCACCAACAATTTTGCTCAATCCCAAAATCTGGTCCTCTGGATGTAACTGTAAATGTTTTATTTGTATGTGTGTTTCTCTTTTGTGTTGATGTGTTGGTTGGTTTGGGGTGTGAGAGCCAAACTCAGTCTTATGTATACAGAGCGTGTGTCTCACTCTGAGCCACATTCTTGTCCCCTTGCCATCATCTTATATATTCCTTTTGGTAACTTTTTTTCACTTGCTAATTGGACTGTTTCCATGAATACCAATGTACTTTTAAAGTCACCAAAGCCAATCTTCAGATTTTGGCATGACTTACATACAAGTTGTCCTGAAAGTATCCACCGTTTTCCTGTTGTGATGAACTTAGATTGTTTAACCATCATTGTTACCATAAACAATACAATTTGGGATATTCTGATTTCGTGTATGTGTGTTTATAAGTTTTGATGTCATTTAATAACAAAAACAAGATATTTCAGTTAGTGGTAAGAGCTTGTATATCAAGACAAAGGGGAAGAGAGAATATGGGATTTCCAGGAAATAAGTCATTGAAGTGGAATGCCCAGTGGTAGACTGTGAGGCCGGAAGTGACTGGAGATGAGGAAGAGGCGGGCCCAGGGCGGAAGCACTGTTTGTTGCTGTACATCAGAGTGGTAGCTGAAGTTCTGTTGAAGGCTTCAGCCAGAGAACCAGGAGATTCAATCTAGCCCTCTGGCTGCAGTAGGAAGCCCTTGTCACTGCTGGAGTAATTAAGGTGGCAGATGGTGAGAATTTGATTTAGGAAGAATAAAAGCCACACTCTAACCATCAGGAAAGGTGAATGTATTGCGTACTAGTTAGAAAGACCGATTAGGATGAAGGATGAGTTAGCATGAGTGTACAGAGGGAGAATCCAAGCCTGTCTGTGGACAGCTAGGGATCAGAGAAAGTACACACAGAACTGGCCCTTTTCGGGTGGAGGGAGGAAAGAGGAGGCATCCCCCATGGGTCTTCCCTTGTTTCTTAGCAGCCACACCCTCCCCAGCATCACCCTCACCCTGCTCCTTGTCTGCACCCTGAGGGGAGACCTAAAAGCCTTACTGTTTTCTCCCCTCAAGAATCATTCCAACCGGAGAGGCAGCTCGCAAGCCTGTATCTTTGAGGAACAGCCTGCACTTCCTGTGGTGAGTTTTCTCCTCTCCCCTTAGCCAAGAATGAAAGATAGAAAGCTCAGTTGTTTTTAATTATTGCACGTCACAACCCTGAGTGTGAGTGACTGCCCAGCAGGGGACTGAGGAGACACGGGGTGCAACCTGAGAGAACTGTCTCTCATGGAAAGCAAGCCCCTGCTGGTGATGGTGGTGGAATTTGGCTTCTCTGTGCTGCTGGGAGGTGCTGGGCCACTGCTACTGCACACATGATCCACAGCACCAGCTGTGTCCCGACCTGGCACCCAACAGCCAGACCTGCCCTGTGTGTGTTGTCCCACCAGGGACCTCATCCCTCAGTCCAGTGTGTGTACCAGTGGTGAGGTTAGAGGTTCATCTCCTGGCGCCTCTTTTCCCATTGGTCTCAGTCCACCACTCAGCAGAGACCCGTGCTGTTGAACTGTGATTTCTCACCTCCTCCTTCCTGACTTCCCCTCTCATTGTGCCAAGTTCTCATTGCCTTGTGTAGTCATTTTTGTTTTGTTTGTGACAGGATCTCATGTGTCTCAGCCTACCTTGAATGCCTCATCCTCCTGCCTCCATCTCCCACGTGCTAGAACTACAAGCACAGAATGCTTGCTAAATAAGCACTCTACCACTGAGCTATATCCCAGCCTCACTTTTTTTTTTTTCATAGAATTAAACTCTACCTTTTCAGCCCTCCCTTCCCCTTGCCTGCCACCTGCTGCCTTGGCTCCTGTCTGCCTTCTTCCAAATGCCTGGCTATTCTCAAAACCCCAATTCTCTTCCTCTCTCATGTGTGCACATTCCATTTCCCCTCTTGGGAGGACCTCTCTTTCCCACCTCCGAATGGCAGTCTATGTATCAGTTCTGAGAAACAAGGTTAGTGCATTCGGGACGACAGCATGGAGATGCTGAGTCTGTATATCAGTTAGGAGAAAAGAGGTTTGTGCCTTCGTGGGAGGATGACATCATAGGGATGCTGAGGCTCCAGCATCATCAGCTCAAGAGTTGCTGTGGGAACTGGCTCTTCTGTCTTTAAAAGATGGTTCCCTACTGAAAAGGATTCCTGTAGTCAGACTTTCTTTTGGGACCACCAGCCCACAAATGACTCAAAAGTTACTAATTATGAACGCTTTGCCTTTACCTTAGGCTTGTTCCCAGATAGCTTTTATAACATAAATATAACCCCTTTCTGTTAATCTGTGTCACCTGTTTCTATTCATCTGTGTTCTGCCACATGGCTTTTACCTTTCTCCCGCTCTGTACATCCAACTTATTCCATGTCTCACTGGCATCTCCCACGTGCTTGGATACTTCCTAAGTTCCTCTCTCTCCCCAGAAGTCCCACCTATTCTCTCCTGCCTAGCTATTGGCTATTCAGCTCTTTTTTAAACCAATCAAAAGGCACATTAGACAGAGACATATCTTTACAATAGATTCCTTCCATCCTATGCTGAGGATAAGAGCCCACCTGACTTTGAAGCCTACTGGCCTGGTCACATGACACCAAATCATAGAGGGCACAGGAGACTACCCTGTTACCCTGTTTTGGGATCCATGTCCTCTTTTCTCTGATTATGCCAGAGCATATGTAAGCAGAGACGAGGTCTCATGGTGGAGCCCCTGGCTTGCCTGGAACTCACTTAGTAGGTCGGACTGGCCTCGGACTCACCGAGATCCCTGCCTCTGTACTTAAATGTGGTTTCTGGGATAGTGTGCTTCAGTTCAGACATCAGCTGCTTCTCTTAGAAGCAGTGGCCTAGGAGTCATTTCCAAAGTCTCACTTTATCATCTGTAGAGTGGCCAGCGTTAGCAGGAATCTCCTCATTTGTGTGTGTGTGTGTGTGCATGCGTGTGTCCCTAAGTATATGGCTTCTGGTGTTGACATGTTTTATCATGCTCATTTTCGGTTTTCTTTCTTTCCAAATGAATGAATGTATATATTTTAAAAGATGATTTAAAATGAAGTTCATTGTTCTAAATTTACAATGTATCATCTGCCCATTTTCTGTTGTGATGAGTGGTTTTAGTTCAAAATAAATTACGGGTCGTTTTAGAGCACTGGCAGTGAAGAAAGGCCCCGAGCTTCCATCAGGAGCTCTCCCCGGTTAACACGGAGTTTTTCTGTTATGCGTTAGCTTTTGCCTACTTCATCTGGATTGCCGCCAGGTTGGGAAGAAAAACAAGATGAAAGAGGACGGTCATACTATGTAGACCACAATTCTAGAACAACCACGTGGGCCAAGCCCACCATGCAGGTACTCTGCACTGTTAGCTTGTCTTCTTACAGCTTCCCGGGTGAGCTCGGACTGCACACTTGGTGTCTTCTGTGTGTTCTGCCGTCTCCTGTGGACTCCAGTGTATGTTGTTACATGAAGCAAATCTAATCGGGGCTAGGAGAACAAAATCATAATCTAGTCCATTGGATGATTATTACTTTCGGTGACTGTGCTGTTTCATTTTTGCGTGCATGTGTGTGTGATGTGTATGTGTGTGTGAATTTGAGAGTGCATGCGTGTGTGAAAACGTAAAGGACCCCGTGTCTGTTCCTCAGTTGCTCTCCATTTTATTTACTGAGTCAGGCTCTTTTGCTGAATTTGGAGTTTTGTTTGGGATCTGGTCTCCATCTCTCAGACACCGGGATCGTAAGCTGGCCACCATGTCCCCCTGGCTTTTTTGTGTGTGCTGTGGATCTGAACTCTGGTCTTCACAGCCATGGCAAGCACTTTATCCACTGATCCGTCTCCCTGAGCCCTTGTTCAGATAATTTGTTAATGGGTGGTCTTGGTGGTGGGTGTCTGTGAAATTTGTAATTATGGACTGAGGAATTGGCTCAGTAGTTCAGAGCACTGGCTGCTCTTGCAGAGGACCCAGCTTCAGTACTCGGCACCTACATGGTGGCTCACAACCATCTGTAACTCCAGTTCTAAGGACTTGATGCCTTCTTTCCACCTCCATGGACACTACATGCACTTGGTGCATAGCCATACATGCAAGCAAAACCCACATATAAAATAAAATAAATAAACTTTTAAGAAGTTTATAATTGTGACCTCTTCCATGTAGCAGACTGACAATATGTTTATTCTATCTTATTACCATTTCTTTCACTGAATTTTTTTCTTTTTACATTTATTTAATGGAAGGTGGACACCACAGGGTGTGTGTGTGTGTGTGTGTGTGTGTGTGTGTGTGTGTGTGTGTCAGAGAACAACTTAAAGGACTTGATCATCCCCTTCTGCCATGTGGGTTCTGGGGAATCAAACTCAGGTCCTCAGGCTTGACAGCAAGCACCTTTGCCCATGCAGCTCTCTCACTGGCCCTTAAGCCACTCCCATGCTGGGGAGTTCCCACCGTGAGTCTTAGCGGGCAACACTCGCTGTCTGCACTAGGCACTGTGCCCTCCTTGCAGCTCTGCTGCACAGGCTAGCATAGCTCCTAGGGCAGTCATTTTACTGTGTGTTAATTAGCTGAGAAAATTATTATAAATTGGTTGGCTAAATTATTATAAGAAACAGTTTTATAGAAAAGTTTATTTAAAATTCAGGGAAAAAATTAAAATGTTGGTGATTTGGGCCTGGAGCGATGGCTCAGTGATTTCAGAGCACTTGCTGCTCTTCCAGAGGACTCAAGTTCACTTCCAACACCCACATCAGGGCTTTACCACCATCTGTAACTCCAGTGAGGGAATCCGACACCTAGCCTCCCTACAGGTCCCTGCACACACACTCTCTCTCTCTCTCTCTCTCTCTCTCTCTCTCTCTCTCTCTCTCTCTCACACACACACACACACACACACACACTTTAAGAATTAGTCTCATATGTTTAGGATTGGTTTGCAAGTGTGCCTTCTCTTCACAGGTTAAACTAGCTATTTTAATTATATTCTTTATTTGTGAGTTCTCTATAGTTTTACAGTATGACTTAATTAATGTGCCAGGCCACAGCGGAGACCAGTCGGCTGCCATCGAGCCAGAGTTCCGCAGGCCTTCTGCCACAGCTCCCCACCAGTGACCCTACTCAGCAGGCGAGTTCACCATCTGACACTGGGCAAGGATTCCTTCCTAAAGGTTGGGAAGTCCGGCATGCACCAAATGGGAGGCCTTTCTTTATTGACCACAACACCAAAACTACCACCTGGGTAACTTGCACAAACCTCAGTTTACATCTATAGCAAGAGTTGCTTCTGCATCTATCACATGTGTTAGTGTAGTCTGCTTTCCTAGTAGTCCGTGAGTTGTGTGTAAAAGTCTCGGTTGGGTTTGTTTTTGTTGTTTGAGGTAGGGTCTTATGTAGTCCAGGCTGCCCTAGAACTTGCTGTATTCCTGATCCTTAACTTGCACTCCTGATCTTCCTGCCTCCACCTCCTAAGTCCCACACATAAGGCTCGGTGGGAGTTCCATTCTGCTGGGAATGGGAGCCAGGGCTTTCCAACTGAGCCACACCCCAGCTCCAGGGAGCCTTAATAATATTATTAGTGCTCAAAGTACATTTATGCTTCTTTATGAGATTATATTAGATTTTATGAAGGTGTTCATATTTATTTTCTGTTTCTAGTTTCTGGCTCACTAGTCATAAAGGCTTAGAAAGATTTTTAGTAATAGTTTTTTACCTTTATATTTTCTATTTTCAAAGCACTTTCAAGTTTCTATCTCATTTATTAATATTATCAGAAAGACTCGATGAAGAACAGATATTTTGTTGTTGTCGTTGGTGTTAAGAATTTAGTTACATTATTTTATGTATTTCTTCCTACATATATGTTTGTGCACCCATGGAGGCCAGAAAAGAGTGTCAGATTCCCTGGAATTAGAGTTACAGATGGTTGTGGGCCACCACCATGTGTGCTGGGTGCCAAACCCTGGTCCTCTGAAGGAACAGCCAGTGCTTTTAATTTGGAGCCCTGATCAGTTTAGTTTAAGCCTTAAAATTGTTTGGAATTTAGCTCATCACCAACAAAAAGTTCTCCAAACGTAACAATTGAGATTTAGTAACTATTTCAAAAGGTCAACAAAGCTTAAACAAATTTAAAAGAGCTTTACTAATATAATAATATTGATACATTAATTAATCCAAGTAAATTGAACTTTGTTCTCTTCTTTAAGATGTGAGTTGATCTTAGTTACTTTTTTTTAAGCTACCCTCTGATCTTTAAAAATAATAATAATAACCAGTACCCAGATAACACAACATGTGGTCCTTCCTATTTACTTATTCATTTCTTTGTTTGATTACACACATGCATTTCTCTGTCCTGTATGTGTACATTTATGTGTCCCCCTCATCCTGGTGCTCTAGGTCAAAGGGGGAACTCAAAGGAACAGCCTCTGCAGGCCTCCTCTCCCTCCTCCCTGTGCCTGCTCTTTGCCGTATTTACTGCATATCACAAGCTTGGGCAGTGAAATAAAATCAGAATCTGGAGCAGTAAGCTGCTCAGCCTAGGCTGACACCTGCCATCTAAAACAGTGCAAACCACAGGTCAGAGGGTAACTTGCAGAAGTATTGAACACAGTTGTCAGGCCTGCTGAGCCATCTCACCAGCCCAGATGTGGTTCAGTATAATGCCACCATCTTACACTGGTTTCTATACAGAGAAAAACTTGATGTAGTTCAGGTGGGTTCTCAGTTGGGGTAAAATGGTCTCAGTGCAAGACATCAGTGCTGATCCCCTGGGAAGTGACCTTATCTACTTCTCAATAGGACGACCTCACCGTGTTATCTGCTAGGAGGAGAAGTCACAGGCGAAGGAATTAAGGCTAAGTGGGTGAGGTAGCATGTGCCCATAATCCTAGCACTCGTGAGACTGAGGTAGGAGGATCAGGACTCCAGTGCCAGTCTGGGCTGTTTGAGTTCTGTCTCAAAAAGCCAAAAACATATAACATAATACTTATTTCATTATTTTTCCATTTTCATGTATATGTGTGTATGCGTGCATGTTTTGTGTGTGTGTGCATCCACACATGTACTTGCTGCCTGTGTGCATGTATGTGTGAGAAAGAATGTGTGTATGTGTGTTTGCGTGTGCATGCGGAGGCATGAGGCTGATGCCAGAAATCATCCTTCATTGTTCTTCTAATAATTAGGTGAGGCAGGCTCTCTCACTCAAGATCACAGCTTGTCTGTGCCGCTGGTCTGCCTAGCAAGCTTGCCATGGGGATCCAGTCTCCTCCATCCAAGGCTAGAATTACAACAGGCCATGGTGCTGTCCTGGCATCTATGTGGATCCAAATTCCAGTCCTCACTCTTTCTTGGCAAATGCTTTACCCACTGAGCTGTCTCTCCCACTCTAAAGAGAGTATTTTAAATATCTGTCGACTTTACAAAGCAATTATAGCACAGTGGCTGTCGTTATTTTAAAGTATGTGTGTTGTTTTATTTGTGACTTAACCAAATAAAGGATGATCCAAGATCGAAAATCCCTGCTCATCTGAAAGCAAAGACTCCAGTCGACTCATCCAATGACCTGGGCCCTTTACCTGTAAGTTCTATTGCTGAGCTAACCTGACTAACTCAGATACTTGGTACCTTCAAATATAGGAGTTATTTAACTATAATTAACATTGTTATTAAATTATTGATTCTTTCTGCTAAAAATATGTGAAAATTAAGCATATAACTAATGCTAGTTTGGGGGGGGTTGTCTTGGGGGATTTTATTGTTTGTATTGGCGGGTTAGTTCTTCTTTTCTGGTTCTTTTTTTTAATAACCTGTTCATCTAAGGTCTGGTGCTAAAATAAAATAATTGCAACAAATGTTTCATTACAGCCAGGATGGGAAGAGAGAACCCACACAGACGGACGAGTCTTCTATATAAACCACAGTACGTGCCTTGTGACTTCTCTATTACAGTTCTCGTAGTGCTCAGTTGTAGACATGAGGAAGAGGAACATCTTTTCTCTTTTCCCTCTTAGATACAAAAAAGACACAGTGGGAAGATCCTCGGACCCAGAACGTGGCAACAACTGGACCAGTAAGTCCCCCTCATCCTGGTGCTCTAGGTCAAAGGGGGAACTCAAAGGAACAGCCTCTGCAGGCCTCCTCTCCCTCCTCACTGTGTCTGCTCTTTGCCGTATTTACTGCACATCACAAGCTTGGGCAGTGAAATAAAATCAGAATCTGGAGCAGTAAGCTGCTCAGCCTAGGCTGACACCTGCCATCTAAAACAGTGCAAACCACAGAAGGACCAGCCAGAGTCAGGAAGAATGGTTTTTGGTCAGTCATTGCAAAGAGCCACTATTTAAACTTTATTCACATTTTATAGAAATAGTACACTGTACCATAGTTATACTGCCCCTGAATCGGGTTAACTATAAAAATATCACTCTCTTCTACAGCTACGTTTTCCATTTTTGTCCTTCAGACTTTGTTAGTTGACAAAATTAATAAAAATGAACGTAAGGTTTTTTAGATTAGTGTCCAGTATCTCAGCATGTAGTCTTTTAAAATATTGAGTAAGAAAGGGAACGCCTGGAAGTCCAAGGGAAAACACATTTTCCAATTGGTTCCTTTAATGGAGAAAGCACTTTCAAAGCCTTTTCAGAAGTAGAAATTTTTGTTTCTAAATTTTCTCTACCTGAAAGACTTACTTTGCTTCTGGCATGTCACATTTTAAGAATATTGTATGAGCTGGAAATGGTGGCACATGCCTTTAATCTCAGCACTTCGGAGGCAGAGGCAGGTGGATCTCTGAGCCGAGGCCAGCCTGGTCTACATAGAGAGTTCGAGGCCAGCCATTGATACATAGAGCGACTCTTTCTTTAAAAAAAAAAAAAATGCATGAAGAAAATTGCAGCCACAATGACTGCTGACTGCAATTTTATCTTAAAGAGAATTTAAAGTAATAATAAGCCTTCTGTTTGCTTTTCTTCAAATGAAACTTTAATTTCCAAATAATTCTTTGTTTGTATATATTGATAAGTTATCCAGAGGGAGCTAATAACACTGTTCCAGAATAAAACCAATCTAAACTTTGTTTCTCCAAACGTCTGCACTGAAGGCAGTGCCCTACTCCAGGGATTACAAAAGGAAGTACGAGTTCTTCCGAAGGAAGCTGAAGAAGCAGGTTAGTGACACTGTAACTGCCACTCGGGTGTTCTGGGGAAGGAGAAGGAGCCACCTACTGGGGGAAGAGAGGGGACCTTATGGTGCTCTGTCTTTCTCTGAGGAGGGGGATTGAGGGGAGAAGTATGGTACGCAGTCACAGATACAGTTGCTATGTTTGAGGACTGAGTAGTCACTTTCTCATAGGGAAAAGGGTGTATGTGTTTTAAAGAAGTTTTAAATTTTTTTTTGAAGATTGATTTATTCTGTGTCTATGAGTATTTTGCCTATGTACATGCATGCATGCCACATATGTGCCTGATCTGGTGCCTATTTCCTTTTTTTTTCTTTAATTTATTTTCTGTGCATTGGTGTTTTCCTTGCTTGTATGTCTGTATGAGGGTATCAGATCTTGGAGTTGTAGACAGTTGTGAGCTGCTGTATAGGTGCTGGGAATTGAACCTGGGTCCTCTGGAAGAACAGTGAGTCAGTGCTCTTAACCGTACCCAGGAAACAGAGGCGGGCAGATCTCTGAATTCAAGGCCAGCTTGGTCTATAGGGAGAGTTCCGGGACATCTAAGTGTACATAGTAAGACTTTGTCTCAAAAAAACAAAACAAAAACATTAAGTTTTTAATTGTGGGGGGCTCTGAGGTGACCTGAGGCATCAGATCCCTGGGATGTGAATAAAAATTAACAGTGAACAGAGGTGCAAATGGTGGTATTGTTACTTATTTCCTTATGTTTGTCAGATACGTTCATTACACTTTTTTTCCATCACCAGACTTCAATTATGTTTACAATTTAACTCATCTGCCCATCCTTTGGTGTAACATTTTAAATCCCTCATGTGCTAGTCCCTTCTTCCTTTCCCTGCAGTTCAGGAGCGTGGCCACTAGGTGGCAATGTTGGGTTGTACTTTCTAGGGTTCCAAACTGGTGACTTCAAGTGATTCAAAATGGTGGGTTGGATACCAGAGTTTTTCACAAATTTAACAAAAATTTTTAGTGTAAATATTATGTTTTCCAATAGAATTTTTAAAATAGAAAAGGACTTTTAAATTCTCTAGAACTTTGGTGATATACTTAAACAATAGCTTTGTGGCTAAATTATTTTAAAAATCGTTTTGTACTTTAGGTGTCCTGATTTTAAAGCATTTGACAGGAAAGATGGGTCTATAGTCCAGTTGTTAAAGTGCTTGCTAGACACTCAGTAGGCAGTGGCAGGCGGATCTCTTGAGTTCAAGGCTAGCTTGGTCTACATAGAGAGTTCCAAGATAGTTAGAGCTATACAGAGAATCTGTATCTCAATATATATATATATATATATATCCTTAAAAGACGGGAACTTGGGCCTGGTGGTGCACGTCTTTAATCCTACGACTTAGGAGGCAGAAACAGGCAGATCTCTGATTTTGAAGCCAGCCTGGTCTAGACAGAGAATTCCGGGCCAGCCAAGGCTACATAGTAAGAATGTGTCTCAAAAGGAAAAACACAAACAAATAAATAAGGTGGAGAGCAATGAGGAAGGCATTGAATATTGACTTCAGGCTGCACATACACCCACACAATACTGCAAAACTTTAAGTATAAATAAATAAACCGCTGGTGCTTTGAAATAGTCTGGCCTGGAATCCACATCAAGAGCTCAGTCTCACACATCCCACAGATAGCTGTTCTTGGGCAGCTCCTCTAAGTTTGGACTTGACCGTATTTACACTTACCTCCACCCACACAATACTGCACAGTCCTTGAGGAAGTACATCTGGCACCCCAATTTTAGTTCTTGGTCCCCATCCCTGGCCCAACTATGGGGCCTGTTTCAGAACAGGGTACTTACTTGCACCAGTTCCCTGGTAATTAGTCTTTTTATTTTTTAACTAAATTTTTATTTAATGTGCATTGTTGCTTTGCCTGTATGTATATCTGTGTGAGGGTGTTAGATCTTGGAGTTGCACACAGGTGTGAACTGCCATGTGGGTGTTAGGAATTGAACTTGGGTCCTCTGGATGCGCAGCCAGTGCTCTTAACTACTAAGCCATCTCTCCAGACCCCTAGTAATCAGTCTTTAAAAACCACTTTTCTCCAGTCCTAACACTGTTTAACTTGCACAAGCAGCAGGAGAGACCGGTACGGTGCCTATGTGGCTTCTGTGAGCTGTTTATTAAGTTTCTGTTTCCCTAAATACACTAGAAGGGTGATGTATTCTCCTAAGCACTTGTCTGTCTTTCTCTGAGCTCACAGAGTACTGAAAACATCTCTTCTCCTAACAGAACCCACTTGACAGTTGTACACAAGGCACTCAGGGATGAAATACTCAGATACATTATAGTATTTACAGTGGGAGCTGAGGCATAGTTACCTGCATGTATCTCTGAATCACAGGACGTAGGAGAGGTGAAGGAGCCAAGTGTCCTACAGTAAGAGCAGAGGCTGAAAAGCTAGACTTCCCACTTCTGTTGTCTGCAGTTTCTTTCTGTTAAAACGGAGATGGTAGTTTATCGTAGTGTTGTTGTGAAGAGTGGATGAGTGAACCCATCAAATGTAGAGGACAGAGCCTAGGATGGTAGTAAGGACTGGTAGGTGGAGTAGCTGGCAGCAGGCGGGTGGCCAGCAGTAGGTGGAGTGTTGATGGCTGTATGGCCAAACCTGTAACAACATGGAATGCACTACTGGCAAAATACTTTCTAGGGTTTATTCTCATCGGCTGTAGCTTCTGTAGACATAAAAATCAGAAGTAATTAGGGGAGAAAGCCTACATTCTGCCCCTGTAGAAAAATGTTAAGACCATGCACCCAGGCTAGATGTGGGGGTGCACACCTTTAAGTTCAGGAGGAGGGTGCTATTGAGTCGATCTCTAGTTCTAGGCAACCTGAACAAGTGCAGGACTAACCTGGGAAACAGGAATGGACCCTGTTTCTTGAAGCAGGGAGGGTGGGGATTTTCCTGACGGTTTTGCTTAGAGGAAAGAGCTGTGAGCACAGAGTGGAGTGTGGTGAGCATGTTGGGCTGATTTAAACCATGTCTCTCTCTCCCTGGCTCTGCAGAATGACATTCCAAACAAATTTGAAATGAAACTTCGCCGCGCAAATGTTCTGGAGGATTCTTACCGGAGAATTATGGGTGTGAAGAGAGCCGATGTCCTCAAGGCTCGACTCTGGATTGAGTTCGATGGTGAAAAGGGACTTGATTATGGAGGAGTTGCTCGGGAATGGTTCTTCCTCATTTCAAAGGAAATGTTTAACCCTTATTACGGGCTGTTTGAATATTCTGCTACGTAAGTTCCTTATTATCAGGTCTCATTGTGTTGCCCAGGCTAGCCTTGAATTCCTGAGCTTAAGCAATCAGCCTGCCTCCACCTCCTGATTAGCTAATACTATAGCCATGTGCCACCATACCTGGCATAAATACTCTAAATAACTATATATAGAAGATGGGGGAAAATCATAATCTCCAAAATTAGGTTGATGTTAGAAAGCGTGGGCTAAGTCATCGGTGTCACAGGGAGACTAACTGGTTTGTCAGAAATGACTTTTTACAATTGTGTTTAAATGTATATAACATAAAAATTACCATGTTAACTCTGTGCGTGCGTGTGTGTGTGTGTGTGTGTGTGTGTACCCACACTGTGGATTGCACATGATTGTCAGACCCTCCTCCATAGAGTTCTCCATGCACTTGGCTACTTGGCTGGCATTTCAAGTACACTCTGAATCGCCAAACTCTGTACCTTTCCCAATCTCCTGAAATAAGTCTACACCCATTAAACACTTGTGCCTCCACCTCCTGGCAACCACCAGTCTGCTATTCTCTGTGAATCTGACTACTGTGATTACATTAGATACAGGGGACCATACAGCATTTGGCCTCATTATGCGATATTTCACTTAGCATATGTTAAGTGACATTTCCTTGGGAAACATGAGCAAACTCTGTTTACCCCAGATAGGGGGCCAAGAACAGACCAAGTTAGGATTCTGCCAAAGCCCAGCTTGACAAACCAATGAAATTATTTGGATTACTCTCAGAAGCAGGTGGGGAGTCTCCTGGCAGGAGGGATGACTCAAAGGCAGCTGGGTAGCAGAAGCCCACCCTAGCGTGAGTGAAGACCCACAAAGGCTGCTGGAGCTCCCTACGTGACTTCAGATAGCTCAGCTGGTCAGTGTTCTTGTCCCCACAGTTGTTGTTGCTTTATCTAGCCCAGGAAAGGGCTTTATGGGTCTCGTAAGTTTTGATAACTTCCTGGGCCTTTCTTTGTTTTTTATTTCTTTTAATGTATATTATAGGTGTTTGCCTGCATGTATGGCTATGTACCACATGCATGCAGTGCCCTCACAGGCCAGAAGAGGGCATCAGATCCCTGGAACTGGAGTTACAGATGATTGTGCGCTACCATGTGGGCTCTGGGACTCCTCCAATCCCTAGTCTCCCACAAGTACTCTTCATCACTGAGCCATCTCTGCAGCCCCACTTCCTGAGTCTTATGAGCCCTGCCCTCCTTCCAGAGGGATTATTTTAATTCAATTGAGAGGAAATTGTTGTACAACAGCCTGTCTTCAGAGTCCAGCCATGTCTTTTGAACATACAAATGGATACATTTTGCCTATTCATTTGCCTGTCCTTTGAGGTTATTTCCATCTTTTGACAGAAGTGAAGATTTTTAAGACCAGTATTAGATCCATTATTAGAGAAAAATAACAAAAGGGGAAATTTTTATAATCACTTGCCTAGGTAAATTTTTTTTCTATGAACTAGCAAGAAAATGACATAAATGTGGTTTGTCCTCACAGGGATAATTACACCCTGCAGATAAATCCAAACTCGGGCCTGTGCAACGAAGATCACCTCTCGTACTTCAAGTTCATCGGGCGTGTGGCTGGGATGGCGGTTTATCACGGCAAGCTGCTGGATGGTTAGCATCGAGTATCAAACTTCTCATGTGGGCTTTGTTGTTTTTTAATTGATAATCATCTTACATATATTTTGTTTCTTACAAGGCTTTTTCATCCGCCCCTTTTACAAGATGATGCTTCAGAAACTAATAACGCTGCATGACATGGAGTCCGTGGTACGTCTGTCTCACGCACTGGCAGATGTGCGGCTTAATAGGCTTGGAGAATTGGGGCTGGGGCAGTGGTTGTTACAGCGCTGGGGTGGTGGTTGTTACAGCGCTGGGGTGGTGGTTGTTACAGTGCTGGGGCAGTGGTTGTTACAGTGCTGGGGTGGTTGTTACAGCGCTGGGGCAGTGGTTGTTACAGCGCTGGGGTGGTGGTTGTTACAGTGCTGGGGTGGTGGTTGTTACAGCGCTGGGGCGGTGGTTGTTACAGTGCTGGGGTGGTTATTACAGCGCTGGGGCGGTGGTTGTTACAGTGCTGGGGTGGTTATTACAGCACTGGGGTGGTGGTTGTTACAGCGCTGGGGTGGATCAGGGCCCATGCTGAGTTAGTGCTATTCCACTAAGCTACTCATACAGCCCAGATAAGTTGTTTTTAAAACAGAAATTAATAAATTTTAATGTTTCAAAATGCAAATGGGGACTGAGGAGATAGCCCAGTGGGTAAGAGGCTTTGTTAAACAAGCTCAAGGACCTGAGTTTATGTCTTCTCTCCACATAAAAAGCTGGGCATGGCTGTGTGTATCTGTAACCTCAGCACTGTGGGAGGCAGAGGCTGGAGGATTTCTGAGATTTGCTGCCCACAAGCTCAGTTCCAGGGTCAGCCAGAGTCTCTGTCATTGGGATAAAGTGGAGAATGACAGAGCAGGACAGTGGACATGTGCGCTCAGTGGATGCCTGCTCCATCCCCCCCCCACATACGTGTATAGTCATTTACACACAGAAATGTACAAATGAGCGTCTTCCAGTGTACAGTCCAGTGGGAAGGCCATTGTAGTGAGTGCTGGCATAGTGATTGCCGCCTGTTCCTAGCTCAGACCTGCGTCCACCACACGCTGACTTTATTCCTGTGCCTGTGCCCGTCAGTACATCTTAGAGTTTTAATGCATTGCAAATATTAGTTACACCTGCTGAATTATCTTATATTTATCTTTCACATCTACATATTTTTGTTTATGTGTGTGTTTGGGCACCCACATATAAAGTTCTGTCCTTCCATCATGCGGGCTCTAGGGATTGAACTCTGTTCATCAGGTTTACCTAATGAGCCATCTCCGTAGCCAACTTGCTGCTAAATTTTTAAATTTATGTGTATTTGTTTTTATTACATTTATTTTATTTGGGGGAGGGGAGCAGTGCTTGCACCATGGGACACCTGTGTAGGTCAAAGGACAGTTTGCTCGTTCTGTTGTGGGCCCCAGCAATTGAAGTCAAGTCATACTTGGTGACAGTTGTCTGTACCCACTGAGGCGTCTTGCCAGACCTCCACTAGTTCTTTATGCCGTACAATAGTTATATATCTTTCACATCACATTTTGAGTTATAATTATTTGTCATGAATGGCAAATGTTTAAAGCTGGCACCCCAAAGGCAGGGTGTTGTGGTGGGCTCCTTTAAAAGAATCAAGTTTGTCTCTGCTGCTGGTGGCCCTGTGCATTGTGGGTCCATATGGGCTCCAGTGTCAGCTCTTTAGCACTATATCCATTGTTGCTCCTTTTTGATATACTTTATTAGTACAGACAGTATGATTTTTTAAAATATGTATTCATTTTTATTTTATGCATATGAGTGTTTTACCTGCATGTATGCATGTGTGCTGTGTGCATGCCTGGCGACCTCAGTGGCCAGAAAAGGATGCTGGGTCCCCTGAAACCAGATGGTGTGAGCCGCAGTGTAGACGCTGAAGATCAAACCTCAGGCCTCTGCAGGAGTCGCCAGAGCTCTTAGCCACTGAACCACCTCTCCAGGCCGCAGCTGATTCTTTGTTGTGTTTTTTGTTGTTTGAGACAGTGCCTCATGGAGCATAGGCTGGCCTCAGACTCAGTATGTACCCAGCCAGGGGTGACTTCTGAGGCCCCTACCTGTCTTCTGGATGCTGGGATTACGGTGTGTGCCACCACACCTGGTTTGTGCTTTTCTAGGGATCAAACTCAGGACTTTGCACATGCTAGGAAGTACTCCACCACCTGAGCCACCTCCCCAGCCCCAGCATGATTCTTTGGAAACCGTAAGAGCACATAGCTATTGTGTGTTAAGATTTTATATTTAATTCAAAACTTTGCTTTAGCGTGAGCCAGAAGTGAACTCAGACATTTCAAATACAGTCCTAGGAGGGAGGCGTCTGGAAATCCAGAAAAATTAGATTTCTTTGGAAGATGTTTTACTTAGCCCTATGATTAGACAATAAAACCTCTACAACCGCTGCTTGCACACAGAGAAGTGGGCACCATGTTAGCAGCTGGCATTGTTTTCTCTTGTACAGCTTAGCTCCATCTGTCCCTTGAAATGTGCTTAGATGTGAGTGGAAAAGATGTGCAAGTAACACTTTATCTTTTCCCCAACTAGCTAGGTCCTTGGTGCAGTGTGTACACTGGCTCCCTTGTGTGTGTGTTTGCATATGGTGTGCACTTCTTGAGGGCAGAGGCCGATGTCAGTGTCTTTTTCCATTTTTCTCCACCTTATTTGTTTAGATGGGGCACTCACTGAACCTGGAGCTCAGTGATTTGCCAGGCCAGCTGACTGCTGAGCTCTTGGGACCCCCGTCTCTGCCTCCCTAGCCTGGGATCTCAGGTCTTTGCCCTGTGCCCAGCTTCTCATATTCAGGTCCTCAAGCCTGTGAAGCAAGCACTTTACTGACTGCCATGTTCTGTATACAGATTTTTTTTCAAAGTGCAATTTTTACATGGAGCTCTAGGGTAGAGCACTTACCTAGGATGTACAAGGTCCTGATTTCAATTCCCAGCACTGCAAAATTAATTAATTAAAATGCCATTTCCCTTCTAGGATAGTGAATATTACAGTTCACTGCGATGGATTCTTGAAAATGACCCGACGGAGCTGGACCTCAGGTTTATCATAGATGAAGAGCTTTTTGGACAGGTCTGTGGACTCTCAGCTAGCACATCATCTGCAAAGCTGGCATTGTCCCCTAAGTGTAGGCGTCACTGTGCCCCGAGCCGCTTCTGCGCTCTGCTTTATGTTTACTCTCTGGAAACAAAAGCTGCTCAGCCAGCATCTGTGCTTGCTTTGACATTTGACTCATTCCGTATTTATTTTAGTAGGACTAATATTTAAGTTTTCTTAGTTTTTACCTTTTGAATAGATTTAAATTAAAGTGCCAGGCTTCTGGTATAACTCACATATACTTTTTTTTTTTCATTTTCCTCACTAAAACAACATTTCCTGTTTAATTTAGACACATCAACATGAACTGAAAACTGGTGGAACAGAGATCGTTGTCACCAATAAGAACAAGAAGGAGTATATTTAGTGAGTACTTTATTTCCTAGAAACAGTTCTGGGCTTATTTCCTAGAAACAGTTCTGTGCTTCTTTGTTTTTGTTTTGTTTGTTTTGAGATTTTCCTTAATTTGTTCCTTGTTCCCCATGGCCAGAATCTCAATTTTCTTAGAAAAAGTATACCACGGCCCTCCCTGTTTCTCTTCAGCTTTTGCCATGGTCCCAGCTAGTCTGTCTGTTCCTAACTGAAATAAACATGTCTTAAAATTATTTCTTGGTTTGTGTGTGGAGAAAAAATGTTTTATTTTTTCTCTTTTAGCCTTGTAATACAATGGCGATTTGTGAACCGAATCCAGAAGCAAATGGCTGCTTTTAAAGAGGTGCGCATGCTCTCCCACTCGCCTGCCCATAACTTGCAAGCCTTGGGCCTCCTTGTGTCTGAGACAGATAAGATGTGGGCCATGTAAAGCCATTCTCAGTATGTTTATACAGTTATGTTTTAGTTTAATTTTATGTGTTTAAAATAATATGCACGTGCACGCCTGTGGAGACAGTAAAGGATCCCCTGGAGGTAGAGTTACAGCAGCTATGAGATGCCCGACACGATGCTAGGAGCCAAACTCAGGGCCCTCTGCAAGAACAGTGTGTATTCTTAACCACTGAGCCATCGTTGCAATCCCCCTTAAGCATATATTTAAATTAACAAAATATTGCTGGGGTAGATAAATGGTTAAAATACAATCATTCTGAGCAACCAACACCAAGAAGACTGGGGAATGCCAAGCCATCAAACACTGAGGAGGCTGGGGAATGCCGAGCCATCAAACACCGAGAAGACTGGGGAGATGCCGAGCCATGGAACACTGAGGAGGCTGGGGAGGTGCCAAGCCATCAAAGTGCCTGACATTCAAGTGCGAAGGCCAGAGTTCTGATGCCAGAACCCATGTAAACGCTGGGTGTGCGGCAGCCCACCTGTAATTCCAGCCTTGTTAGGTAGAAACAGGGGCCACCCCTCAAAACTATTTTATGTTTTTAAAATAGTGTGCACATACATTTTTGTAGACATACACACACAATTGTTATATTTTAGAAGCAGACAAAATCAGACAGGATAGAAATACAAAGTGTTTATTAAACTGCTGCAAAGCTGACCTTGGCTCAATTTGCAGCCCTTGAGATAGCAGTATAGTGGAGGGACAGTCAAGGTATAAACTTTACATACTGTATGTACTTGGCTGTGAAAGGAAGAAGAGAGAGGTGGGGTTTTTTGTTTTGTTTTTTGTTTGTTTGGTGGCAGTGGTGGTGGTGGTGGCAGTGGCGGCGGCTTTTTGAGACAGGGTTTCTCTGTAGCTTTGGAGCCTGTCCTGGAACTCAGTCTGTAGACCAGGCCGGCCTCGAACTCACAGAGATCCACCTGCCTTCCAAGTGCTGGGATTAGAGGCGTGCATACACCATCTGAGAGAGGTGTTTTAAGGCCAGTGTGGTGTGGACAGTTAGGAGGAGGGAGCTGAGAAAGCAGCAGAAGGTGTTGAGGTCCGCAGAGGCATCCTCCTTTCTCTGAAGTGGGCATGGCCAGGATGGGGTTGGGCTTTGCTCTGTCTCAGTCTTCCTTCTCGGTACTGTGAAGAAGAAATGATGAGGGCTTGAGAAGTAATGGGATGTTTTAATGCAGCTACTTTGAGAAATAAAGACAGAGAGCAGACTAGGGCCATCCATTTTCTCACATTGGGACCACGGGGAAATGCTCGTGAATGTGTAGTGGCATCTGTAGACAGGAGAGTGCGCCCATGCTTCAAGATGCTCAGGCACAGGAGCCAAGCCTGCTAACTGGCTCCACACTTTCCTTTCCTTCCAGGGATTTTTTGAACTGATACCGCAGGATCTCATCAAGATATTCGATGAAAATGAACTAGAGGTAAGAAATATTTCTGTGTGTGGCTGGGAATGTAGTTCAGTGGCAAGAACTCCATGCCCTGAGTTCAGTCCACAGCACCACAGGGTGGGGGTGGGGGATGAGAAAGAAGGCAGAGGAGTGGAAAGGGAAGGGGGAGGAGAGGATACAGCTCAGTTGGGGGAGTGGTAGAGTTTTTGGAGAGGAGGTGGGGAGGAAGGAGACTGCTGCTGAGCATGCATGAGGCCCTGGGTCTGTCCTCAGCACAGCCTAAGCCAGGTATGGTGATGCACACCTATTAGCCAGCTATTGAGAGTTGGAATCAAGATCAATAGTTCATTATTATCCTCAGCTAAGTTATAAGTTCAAAGCTAGCCTGGGACTACAGGCGACCCTGTCTTTAAAAAGAGAACTGAAGGGCCAACAAGATGGCTCAGTGGGAAAGGGATTTACTGCCAAGCCGGACAGCCTGAGTGATCCCCGAAGGGAGACCGACTCCCCCAGCTCTCCTCTGACTCACACTCATGACATGCCACACCCACATAACCAGCTAAATAATTAGATGGAATAAAAAGATTAGGAAAGAGAAATATTTTATGTTGAAATAAAGTTTTGGTTGGGCGTAGTGGTGCACACCTTTAATCCCAGAGGCAGGCAGATCTCTGTGAGCTTGAGGGCAGTCTGATCTGTATTATGAGTTCCAGAACATCCAGAGCTACGTAATGAATGATAGCCTGTCTCAGAGAAACAAAAAAAACAGAGTTTTGTACCCGGTTTTTCCTGCTCGAAGTTCTGACTGCACATCTTGTCTGCAGCTTCTCATGTGTGGTCTGGGAGATGTGGATGTGAGTGACTGGAAGGAACACACAAAGTACAAAAATGGCTACAGTGTCAACCACCAGGTCATCCAGTGGTTCTGGAAGGTAATCTGAAGCCTACTTTTCAGTAGATTCAATTATACCTGTAGAGTAACTTTCAGAGTGCATGGGCACAGGGGTAACCCAGAAAAGCACACCAGCCAAGCAGGCGTTCCTTTGATGTTGTGTGATGTGCCTTTGAGTGTGGTTCCACCCTCCCAGATATTCAAAGGTAAGTAGGGAAAGCATTCAATAAAGGAGCCGAAATAGAAACATTAGCTTTCCACCAACATTGTAATATTGTAATAACTTATAATATTGTAATAACTTAATAAGAGCTTGTAGTAAACTTCAACGTGGTTCCCTTAAATTCTCTTGCATGTTCTTGGCCGCCCCTTCTCTTCAGACCCCTTTTCTCTTGGTTCTCTCTCTCCCTCTCCCCTCCTCTTCTTTCTCCTCCTCCTCTGATGGCCCAGTTCAGTCTACCGGCCTTGTTTAGTCTACTACTTTCTCTCCCTGCTCTGGACTCTTCCAGATGTCTCTGACCGTACACTTCCTCATGTCTACAATAAAATCCTCCTCCTCAGCCACCAGAAAAACAAAAAAACAAAACTCATACACATATGCCATTGAGTAATACCAATAAATGTAATTGTTAAAGGTGTGTGTGTGTGTGTGTGTGTGTGTACACTTGAATGAGTGTATGTGTATCACATGTATGCGGTGCCAACAGAAGTCAGAAGAAGGCATCAGATTCCCCTGAACTTCAGTTACAGACAGTTGTGAGCCAACATATGGATGCTGGGAACTGATTCCAGATTGTCTACAAAAGCAGTAAGCATTTTTAACTACTGAGCCATCTCTCCAGCTCTAAGAAAAAAGTTTTGGAAACAAGTTTTTTGAGAATAAGAACAAAACCTTAGTGATTATTGATTTTCTACATTCTAGTCACTTTTTTTCTGGCATAATTGTCTGTTACTTCTACTCTTCTCTAAGAGAAGTCTTCTGTTTTCCAGGCTGTTTTAATGATGGATTCAGAAAAAAGAATTCGTTTGCTTCAGTTTGTTACTGGCACATCCCGCGTGCCTATGAACGGATTTGCTGAACTCTATGGTAAGGGTTTTGCGTAGTTCTCCCAGAAGTGCAGACACTGACTGTCACTTTCGTGGGTGGAGGGGTCTTCAAGATTCCACCACTTTTAAGATGTTTTGTTTAATTTTAAAAAATTAAGTTGATGACTTGGAAAACAACTTGGTTGGTAAAGTGCATACCTGTCAAGCACTTGAGTCTATCCCAGAACTAATGTTAAAAAGTTGGGCATGGAGACACACACTTGTGATCCCAGTCCTGGGGCTGGAGTTCACTGGCTGGCCAGCGCAGACTGCTGGGCAAGATGCAAGTGGACAAGAAGTGGATGGTGCAGAGCAGCGCCTGGGGTTGTCCTCCAGCAACACGTGCAGATATGCACGCACAGAGAACTGAGACTCCTGAGTGATAATTTGCTATGCTGCATTTCTACCTTCTAATCAGATAGTGAAGGAGAAACTGGGAAACGGTTGAGTTACCTTCCATTCTCGTGCACCGAGCCCTCTTCTCTCTGTGGTCCCAGAAACAGTAGTGCCTCTAGGGCTGTGGTTTTCAACTCTCTTAACGATGGGACCCCTTATTAAGCTCCTCGGGACCCCTTATTATAGCTCCTCGTGTTTTGGTGACCCTTGCATTGCTATTTCGTTACTGTTAGGAATTGTAAATATCTGTGTTTTCCGATGGTCCTGGGTGACCCCTGTGAAAGGGTAGTTTTATCCCCAAAAGAGTCTTGACCCACAGGTTGAGAACCACTACTCTAGGGTAAGAAAGAGTGTTAGCCGACATCTAAGCAATGAATGGTGGCCTCAGAGGATAAGAGAGTTAAATTGTCCCTTTTGCCCAAGGATTAACTTCCTGCTATTTCAGCTACAGCCATCACTTCAAAAATAAGGTATTTCAATGAAGAGCAGAGAGACAGCAAGGAGGTGGTGGCACACACCTTTAATCCCAGCACTCGGGAGGCAGAGGCAGGCAGAGCTCTGAGTCTGAGGCCAGGTTGACAGAGCAAATTCTAAGACAGCCAGGGCTATACACAGAGAAACCCTGTCTCAAATAACAAACAAAAAAAGAAAAACAGTGATCACAGTCTCGGGCCTTTGGTTACCCTAATTTGTTACATTGTTCTCTTTGTTCATTGTTTCTGCTTTGTTACTTGTTAGTGTGAGATGTGCATGTCCATGGAACACCAGCAAATATGGGGTTCCGTAGTGTCCACTATTTCAGGCTTCCACAGGAGACTTGAGGCATATTCTCTACAGATAAGGAAGAACTCAAAGGATTCTTTGCAACTTGTTTTAAAAAGGGGTGGGGGGCAGGTTTTCCAAACCTTTCTTAATCGTGGAATCTTATTTTTCCTTTTGTATTCTGACGTGAGCTGTGGGGTAGGGGCTCTGTGTAGGTTTTTTCCTCTTGGATTCTGACGTGAGCTGTGGGGTAGGGGCTCTGTGTAGGTTTTTTCCTCTTGGATTCTGACGTGAGCTGTGGGGTAGGGGCTCTGTGTAGGTTTTTTCCTCTTGGATTCTGACGTGAGCTGTGGGGTAGGGGCTCTGTGTAGGTTTTTCATTCTGTGGGACATGGCAGGGCCCAGAGAAGACCACACACAACTCCCTTTCTTTTAATTTTTCATTTTATTTTATGTGTAATGGTGTGTTCCCTTCATGTATGTCTGTGCATAATGTGTTTGCCCGATGCCCATGGAGCCAGAAGAGAGGGTCAGATCCCCCAGAGTTAGAGCTGCCCAGTGTGGGTGCTGGGGACCAAATTCGGGTCCTCCGCAACAGCAGTGTGGGCTTTCCCCAGCCCGGTACTGAACTGCTAAGCTGTGAATCTGGTTGTGGTGGGTGAAATATAGTTATGAGAAAACCTACTGCTGAGGATATTAACTATTCGCTCCCTGCTCCTGGCAGCTGCACACACATTTGGAAGTGATTATGCGCTGTAAGGATGTTGTAATGAGGGACTCGGGCTGCGTTCCCAGCGCCGGGCCCCTTGTTCTGTCCCACCCGGCTCCCGGTGCGTACCCGAAATAATTGCCCGGAAACTGTATTCATTTAAATACTGCCTGGCCCATTATCTCCAGCCCCTTATTGGCTAACTCTCACATATTATTTTAGCCCATCTCCATTAATGTGTATCGCCACTTGAGTTGTGGCTTACCGGGAAAGATTCAGCGTGTGTGACCTGGCAGGCTTCATGGCGGCAGCTCTCTCTGGCTCTGTCCATCTAAGTCCTGCCCTATCAGAAGGCCAAGGCAGATTCTTTATTAACCAATAAAAGTAACCCAAATACAGAGGGACCCTCCTACACCATTTCCCCTTTTTCTGTTTAAACAAAAAAGGCTTTAACTTTAACATAGTAAAATTATATAACAAAATTTATCAAGCAAGAATTACAGTTACAACCTATTTTATCTTTTATCATAACAATGGAAAACTATCACTATAACTATCCATTCTTCAACTCCATCAAAGACTCCAGAAGGATAAAATATTACCTAAGTAAAAAAGAAACAAGCAGCTTCCAAACTCTAGAAATGACAGAGACATCTCGCTGCCTGTACAGTCACCCAAAGTTCCTTTGTACCGTTGGGCATCCATCTTCAGCCTACAGGCCCATAGTATCCAGCAGACTTTTCCATGAAGCAGGAAAATTTAAAGACAGTTCAGTCACTTTCTTCTGTGTCCTGCAGAATGTCTCGTAGACTCTTTCATGAATCAGGAACCCGGAAGGATCATCTCACCTTTAGGCAAGTTCAGCAGTCCTCTCTCTGCGGGTTCTTTGTGTCCAGTTTATGCAACAGTCCAGGCACAGATCAGGATGTGAGCCTCATTATCTGGCAGTTGGGGTATTGAGGACTGGAGAGAGCTAAGTGGAAACTTTGAAAGAAAAAGATAGGCAGTTTCTAAAATGTCCATAATGAGAACAATTGTAGATCATGTAACAGTATCATGTGTACATAAAATACTCTATACCAGCAGTTCTCAACCTATGGGTCTTGATTCCTTTGGGGGTGGAATACCAGATAACAGTAGCAAAATTACAGTTATAAAGAAGCAACAAAATAATTTTATGGCTGGGGGTCACCACAGCATGAGGAACTGTATTAAGGGGTTGCAGCACTAGGAAAGTTGAGAACCATGGCTCTATATGAGCATGCACATGCTCAGAAAGATTCCTGAATGGGTATGTGGGCTCACACTTGTAGTCCCAGTACTTGGGAATCTGAAGCACAAGGATTGACAGACGTTTAAAGTCAGCCTCAGCTATATTATGTGTCCAAGCCCAGCCTGGACTAAGAGTGAGACCAACAGACAAACAAAAAGTCAGGGTCCCTGAAATTGCAATCAAAGCACAGGCCACCAAGCTTAGATGGCCTCAGTTCAGTCCCCAGAGTTGTCAAGTGTAAAGAGAGAATTCCCACAGTTGTTCCCTGACCTCTATACGCACACCTTACTTAGCAATATGTGCTAAGATACACCAGAAAATGATAATGAGTAAATATAATTCAAAGTGTTTTAAAGCTCAAGACTGAGACTGTGGCTAAGTAGTCAGGTGCTTTTATGACATGTATGAGGCCTAAGTTAAGTACTAGAAAACAACAAAAGAAAATAAACCACCCAGACAGGTTGTGGCGCATGCCTTTAATCCCAGCACTCGGGAGGCAGAGGCAGGTGGATCTCTGTGAGTTCGAGGCCAGCCTGGTCTACAAGAGCTACTTCCAGGACAGGCTCCAGAGCTACACAGAAACCCTGTCTCAAAAAACCAAGAAAAAGAAAAACCACCCAAAAAGCCTCCAAGTTTTACAGTGATGTTATGTAATCAGAAAAGGGAAAAGAAAAAAAAAAACTTTTCCATAGGAATCAGAAGCAGAAAGAGAGTCCTCACTTCCTCTTTGTACCTATGAAGAAAATCCTAATTGGAGATGCAGCTGGCTCAGGGTTAGCAAACGGCCCGGTGTGCCACCAAGTGTGCCATGATGGGATAGAGGGGCGTGGCACTCACAGGTAAAATGACAGGCAGTTTGTTTTAGGAATCATCAGTGAATCCAAGCACAGGGCAAGCTTCTGTTTTTGCAAGTTCTACATATAGGAAAAGTGTGTTTTTGCAATGTTTAGGGTCTTGTGGGTAAATACATTAAACCACAGAAACTCATGTTTCCTGTAGGCTCGAATGGACCACAGTCCTTCACAGTCGAACAGTGGAGCACCCCTGATAAGCTGCCAAGAGCTCATACCTGGTGAGTAGCTGTTTCGCCCTTGATGGCCAGGGTTCCCTTCCCTACTGGCCTAGGAGCAGCCCCTGCCATGCCCTCTTGGGATGGGTGTATGCCAGCCTTAGAAGAGAGGAAGAGACAAACACAAATCCAGAAACCCATGCTGCTTGAACTCAAAATCCAGGTAGCTAAGGACAGAGAAGCCCAACTGAACTGTTGGCTGTATATATTGCTCCCTTTCCATGGGGGATGGCCTACCCCAAAACATGCTAGAACATTGCATCTTGGAGGCTAACACAGTCAAGGAACCCACTTACCTGGAGGGGTGGGGTGTGAGGATAAGACTACACAGGGAGTCAGGTGAGCTCCCTGCCTGTTGTGACCCCTGGTAACAATGATGGAACGTATTCCTGACAAGTAGCAATGGTACTGTGGTTACCATAGTGACGTCTCCTGCATCACTGTCAGTCCTAACCTGATCCTCTGTCCTTTCAGTTTTAATCGCCTGGACCTGCCACCCTATGAATCATTTGAAGAACTCTGGGATAAACTTCAGATGGCGATTGAAAACACTCAGGGCTTTGATGGGGTCGATTAGATTACAAGGAACAAGCTGTGGCGTCTTAAACACCACAGCTTTTAAGCAAAAGCAAAACTGCATCTTAACATTTTCCAGAGTACTTCTAAAAGATAGTCACTGGCTCTTCCCAGGGAGACCAGAGGGCGGTTTATCCATGGTTTCAGCCACCACCATCCTGAAGTGTTCATTTGTCCTGTTACTTCGTCCTGTCGTTGGGGTTCACACGACAGGGCGTTTGAGTCCTGTGTGCCTGAATGCTGACCGTATCTCATCTTGCTAGGCACATCTTTCTGAAACTACTGAGATTCCAACTGTGAAATATCTGTAATGAGTATCTGGTGGGGAAAATTTGATGCTTTTTTGAGATGAAATTTGGACAAAGAAAGTCTTTACTATTGAGTAAACCGCGACAGTCTTAGTCCTGCTTGTCGCTACTTATTCTGTAGAACTTGCCTAGTGTACCTTTTTGCCTAGATCTTTGGAACAACTTTGGAAAATGTGTCACCTATGTTTTTAGTCACTTGAGTCACTCGCAAAAAAAGAAAAAAAAAAGAAAAAAAAGAAAAAAGTTCCCCTTCACTCGGGATGTATTTCACGTTTGTTAGCATGCAGCTTGAGTCCAGGCGATTCAGAAGACGAGTGGAGCAAGCTTTTATTTGCAATGTGTAGAGCGTGTTAGGCCTCCCTCTCGCCTGTGCATCCTCAAGGCTTATCACAGGCTACAGTTACTATGTGTTAGTGTGTGTAGAATTCCTTCAAACAAAACAAGCTCCACAAAGCAGTGTTTCTAAGCATGCCGTGAAGAACCAAGTTACATGTATGACTTGCCCTTACCAGCCACTCTTCACGCTTGCAGTCACGTAGTACATACGTGTTTACGGAGTTCATTATGTTTACAGATTAAGCGAATTTCTGTAGTTGCATTTTTATATTTTTAGTACCACATTAGTATAAAAGAATTTGTTTAAAATAACCAAAGAGTAGTTCAGTGCATAATTTGTATAAATTTGTTACCAAGTTTCTTATGCTTTCTAAAAAATACTGTTTACTATGAAAATTATGTTTTATTAAAAGTCAGAAACCCTTGAGGCCGATGCTACAGGTGGAATCCCACCGAAATCACATGGAAGTAAGTCTAAGAAGAGAGCCATGCATGAATCGGCACACGCAAACAGTGCCAGCTAGCTATGTACCGGTTCCTGGGGTAATATTGTCAGCAGTGAAATCCGGTCTGTCTTCATCCTCGAAGAACCTAGAGCTATGTTGATGACTTAATAAACAGTGGAAAGGAAGGGTGAGCAGACCAAGGCAGAAGGAAAGGGAAGCGAGGTCCCATTCCACCTGCAGAGAGCATGTGTGCCAAGACTCCTTTTATTCATCCTGATATTGGTGTGATTATACAGAAAATGCACATTTTATTTATATATATATATACCTATGAAAAAAACTAAGCCTGCTTTTCAATCTGGTATGTGTAAATTAATGTAAGCGTATGTTATAAACTTTCTGAGATACATATAAATGCCCTGTGGGAGCTGTATGGGACCATTGATTTTAGCTTGTTGGCTCTGACAAGACAAGTGCCTGTCAGCCCGTGGAAGAGATTTCGGTGAGAGTAGCTAAAACAGTTCCATAGGCCACAGGGAAAGTAACCCCAGGCCAGAGCCTGCTTCCCAAGTGTCTTTACTGAGTCAGCCGGGCATGGCCGCCTGTGCAGTCTTGATTTTATTATTGGCCATCTGTGTAAACCTGCACTGCCGGGCTCCAGTCTCTTCATCTGTTGGGTGTGAGTAGCTGTGCCCACCCTTTTGTCTTTCGAGGCTATAGTAAGTTCTGGAATGCTGAAAGATCAGGCTTTCCTGCCAACCACCAGTGTCTGAGTCAGGCACCCAAGCTGCTCTCCTCCAGTGAGTATGCTCATCCGAAAATAGAGCGATTTAGAGTAGGTGAGGATGAATAATCCTGCTGATCCCAAGTGTGCTGGCATAGATACGGATTCATGTATGGACTGTAGCATCAGAGTTCACTTCCTCTACAGTACAAAGTAACACTAATATGGGCTGGTGTCTTATCTGGAATGTCCCCATTGTTTGGAACTAAGGGCGAAACTTCATGTGAAATAGAATTGTGCATGGTCATTCGGTACCACCTCTGAGAAGTCATCCACAGCAGGGCTTAGAGAACACAGCTGCCCTTTCATCAGGCTGCTGTCCTTGTGGATGGTCCGGTGACTTCATGAGAGCCTGGTGTCGGAGTCCAGGCTCACTCCCACCCACCCAGGTGTGGCCCAGTAGTCTGGAGAGAGCGCCACAGCCCTCATGCCAGTTTGCATGAAAATATCTGTGACATTCTGCTGGGGGGGGGGGGGCGGGGGGGCTGTGGATTCACTTTCACCATGAGGCGAAGGCTTTGTGCTTTTCTAGAAAAGTATTTTAGCCTTTGTTTTTCTCTAATTCTCCTCCCCCGCCAACAAATGAAACACAAAATTGCATTACAGATGCAAACCCAATGATAATTGCTTTAGCTTTTTATTTATAACGCCCAAGTTATTCCTAATAAATATCAAGTTAAACACAATTGGTTTTGATGATAAGCTATTTGACATTGTTTTTAAATTCTTTCTTATATGGTAAATGTATATCCAGATTAATGTATCAAAATTTATTGCATAAACTATAAAATCATTTTCAAAATCTCAATTCCACAAATAAAGTTCTATTCTAATTTTAAAGACAAAGCTGTGGCTCGTTTTACCTGGAAATGTCTTCAGACTACTTTGCTTAGGGGTGTCTTCAGGTTCTCAAGACAGACTTGACATGTGTGAACACCTGCAGTTACTAACCCTCTGATAGACAGCCTAGCTCTGCTTCCCAGAGCTGCTCTCTGCCAGGCAGCCAAGTGTAGGAGCAGTTTAGTTTAGGGCTCCCCATTTTGTTTAGGGGTATACACATCTGCCTTTAATAATGAACTTGGCAGCCTAGTTCCTTCTCCTGCATGTACTGTGTGTGCAAACCACTCTCCAAACGATGGCCCCAGCCACCCAAGGACCCCCTTGGAGCCTCTCCTGCACCGGGCTGCACACTCTGTTCTCCCATCTCTGAACGAAAGAATAAGCTGTTCCTGGTAACAGTCAGATTTAGTCCATACCCGAACATATACCCAACATGCTAAAGTGCGACAATTAGAAGGGCTGGTCCAGCTGGGACTGGTTTGGGAGTGCACATGCAATAAGGAAGGCAAAACTGTCTTCTAGTAAACTTTGGGGAGAATGTCTTATATACCTCCTATGCCTATATATATTGGGTGTGCATATGATATGACTAAAGTCAGATGCATTATGGGATGGGATACCACAGTTAGAAAATGAATATATGACCTAATCTGTCAATCAAAATAGGGACCCACCCAAACTACATCCTTTAGTAGCCAGCCCCTCCTTTAGATCCAATAAAAAAAGACCTCAGACTGAAGCCTGGGCCCTTGAATGCTCTAACTCATATGGCCCCCTGTCAACCTTCACAGTACTGTCTTTGCTCATAAGGAAAAACTCTGAAAATTGTATTGGACCTCAGACACGCTCCACCCCAATCACAGAAGCTCCTCAGTGCTTGGATTTCCTGGAACACTCCTATTTCTTTCCATCACATCTTTCGGCTCAGTGAGCTCAGCATTGGTATACACTAGTACCAATAACCCAGTTAACATTTATTTACATAATTTTTGCAAACATTTGGGCAGGTTAGGGACAAAGAAGGCTTTCATGCATCTTTTTCTTAAAAAAAGATTTGTTTTCATTTATGTATAACACCTGAGAGCAGGTGCCCTCAGAGACCAGAAGGTGCCATCAAATCCCCTGGCCCCAGAGTTGAGAACTGCCAGGTATGAGTGCTGAGAACTGAATCCAGGTCCTCTGCACAAATGAGTCTTCTTGATAGTTAGTGCTGGGGAGGAGGAGGTGGTGTAGGCACAGATATATTGACCATGCTCCAGGAAATAATCTCTCATCTCCAAAAAAAAGCAACTCCGTTGAAGTCAATGATTTTTTAAAATTTTTTAAATGTAAATTTTATTTTAAAAAGGAAAACCACAGCTAGGTTTTATTCTATATTATTTTGGTTGTACTAGTTATTTAAATAACACTTTTTTTCACTTATCTTACATAAAACCGCAGTTTCCCCTCCCTCCTCTCCTTCCAGTCTTCCTCTTTCTCCACTCAGAAAGGGGCAGGTCTCCCATGGGTTTGAGCAAAGCATGGGGCATCAAGTTCAGACTGAACCAAGCTCCTCCCCTTGTCTGGGCAAGGTAATCCAACATGGGGAACAGGTTCTCAAAATCCAACTAAATGCCTGACCTCCCTGCTAGGAGCCTTAACAGAGAGACCAAGCTACACAACTGTAACACACATGCAAAGGGCCTAGGTTGGTGCCAGGAAGGCTCCCTCACTGTTGGTCCAGAGTCCATGAGCTTCCACAAGTACACAACTGTCACACACATGCAGAGGGCCTAGGTTGGTGCCAGGGCTGCTCCCTCGCTGTTGGTCCAGAGTCCATGAGCTTCCACAAGCTCAGGTCAGCTGTTCCAAAATTAAGGATTTTTTTAAAAGATTTCTAAGGGGTGTGTGTGTGTGTGTGTTTATGGACATATGCATGAGGGTGTTGGGGACCAGAGGAGGGCATTGGATCACCTGAGTTGGAGTTACAGATGGTGTTTAGGTGCTGGGAACCAAACTCGGGTCCTCTGGAAACTCAACCAGTGCTCTTAACCACGGAACTGTCTTTCCATTCCCTAATTCTTTCAGATATATTGATCAGTGATAGTTGAAATCTTTTTTCACAGCCTATTGCATTTTTGTTTTCCCAAGAAGCAGGCAGGAATTTTTTCCTGTAAGCTGTGCCTGGTGATGAACCTGGCATTGATGATTAAATAACTCAACACATTACCATTGGTAATTAAATAACTGCATTTGTAGGAAAAAAAAAAAACCCTAACACAAATACTCTTCAAAGTAGTAAATAGTTGGAAGAAAAAACAGAAACAACTGGACGAATTACCCAGGTGTGCTGCGCTTCTTCTACACAAGCTGCTGCAAACTTAGCATCAGAAACCAGACCCATCCTGATCACAGCTCTGTGGTTCAGAAGTCTCCATGGATTCCGCTGGCATCAAAACCCAGGTGTCGGGCTGGAGAGATGGCTCAGTGGTTAAGAGCATTGCCTGCTCTTCCAAAGGTCCTGAGTTCAATTCCCGGCAACCACATGGTGGCTTACAACCATCTGTAATGAGGTCTGGTGCCCTCTTCTGGCCTGCAGACATACACACAGACAGAATATTGTATACATAATAAATAAATAAATGTTTAAAAAAAATTCAGGGCTGGAGAGATGGCTCAGTGGTTAAGAGCATTGCCTGCCCTTCCAAAGGTCCTGAGTTCAATTCCCAGCAACCACATGGTGGCTCACAACCATCTGTAATGAGGTCTGGTGCCCTCTTCTGGCCTGCAGACATACACACAGACAGAACATTATATACATAATAAATAAATAAATATTTAAAAAAAAAAGAATTCAATGTTTGGGTATGGCAGCCTGCACTTTAAAAAAAAAAAAAACCCAGGTGTCAAGTAGTCAGGCTTCCCCTTCTCCAGGATCCCTCTAGGGGCTGCCAGAGTCCAGTTCTTAATGGCTTTGGGTCTGGATTCCTTCTTTTGTGGTCACAGCTGGGGGTGGGACTCACCTGCATTGCTCATCACTGGTCCATCTCTGTTCAAGAAGATGCATCTCAAGCTTCTAGTCTCTGCTTTGTTCTCTGCCACAAGTGGAGAAAGTCTCCTCCGTCAGGGCTTGACCAGATGTGGCCCACCTCGCTGGGCACTCTCCATTTGCAGATTAGCCGAGCCATCTGCATAGCACGGTCGGAAGTAAGACCCTTCATCGCAAATCATGGGTATGCCTGACTGGGCCACTTTTCTAGACTGTTCTTAGGAAAATCTGCCTCCCCACAATTTAAAAAAAGAAAAAAAAATGGAAAAGAAGGATTGAAATTTTCCTTTAGAAATACAGAGATCAGACTGGAAAGATAATGGGTCAGCCATTAGCTAGGCTCACAATCCAAAATATAAAAATGCTAAGGTGTCTAATTCTGTAATATGCAGTGTGCTAGCTAGTTTTATGTCAACTTGACACAAGCTAGGGTCATTGGAGAGGAGGGAGCCTCAACTGAGAAAATGCCTCTATAAGATCCGGCTGTAAACCAGGTGATGGCACACACCTTTAGTCCCAGCACTCGGGAGCAGAGGCAGGTGGATCTCTGCGAGTTTAAGAACAACCTGATCTACAGAGTGAGTTCCAAGACAGGCTCTAAAGCTACAGGGAAACCCTGTCTTGAAAAAACCAAAACCAAACCAAACAAACAAAAAAATCAGGCTGTAGACAAGACTGTAGAGCATTTTCTTAATTAGTGAGTAATAGGTGCGGGCCCAGTCCATTATAGGTGGGGAAACCCTTGACTTGTGGTCGTGGGGTCTGTAAGAAAGTAAACTGGGCAAGCCAGTAAGCAGCACCCTCCCATCAGCCCCACCGCCAGGTCCCTGCCCTACCTCAGTTCCTGCCCTGACTTCCTTTGATGATGAACAGTGATGAGGAAGAGTGAGCCAGATCAACCCCTTCTCCCCAAGTTACCTTTGATTATAGTGGTTTGTCCCAGCAAAAGAAACCCTAACCAGGGCATCCCATCCATTGTCAACTCAAGGCTGTGTTAACTGACTCGAATGGCAACAAGTGGGACTCGACACCGCAGACTCCAGTCATTCCTCTCAGGGCAGCCCCTGATGCAGATTCTCAGTACCACAGAGGGCAAATTGACTGAGGTTCAACTTAACTCTCATGTGTTCCCTTGTGTAGAGAAAGGAAAGGCCGGAGATGCCCCCCTTTTAAAAAAAATATACATTTATTTATTATGTATACAACATTCCTTCCATGTATGCTTGCATGCCAGAAGGGGGCACCAGATCTCATTACAGATGGCTGTGAGCCACCATGTGGTTGCTGGGAATTGAACTCAGGACCTCTGGAAGAGCAGTCAGTGCTCTTAACCTCTGAGCCATCTCTCCAGCCCTGAGAGAAATGCCCCTTTTTTTTTATTGGAGGTTGGTATTCTGTGCAGGATTGTTTGCTGGGTCCCAGTCAAAACAAGAGTCCAGAAGGGAGGAAGGCATGAGGGAGAAGGGCACTGGTGGGCTTCCAACCTTAGCACGGCTGGACTATCCATGCAGCCAGGTGGCTCTGGAGCAGACATCTTCCTCCTAGTCCAGTTAGCCAGAAACTACATACATGGCTGTAGGTACAGCAGCACCATCCAGTCCCTTAAGTTCAGTGGAAAATAATTCTCAAGGTAAGTCATCTGTGTTCCTGAACATAGTTTCTTTTTAACAAGAATATTTTTAAACGTGTGTGTGTGTGTATCTCTAGAGTCTGTGTGTACGTACCACCTGTGTGCAGTGCCCACAGAGGCCAGAAGAGGGCATCAGATCTCCTGGAACTGAAGTTACAGATGGCTGTGAGCTGCACTATATGGGTTCTGAGAGCTGAACCTGTATTCTCTGCAAGAGCAGTCAGTGCTCATAACTGCTGAGCCATCCCTCCAGTCCCCAGACAAGTACATTTTACACAGGAGAAAGTCAAGAATAGTCACTCAAACTACTAAGGGCAATAAGCACAGCAAACCACAGCTAATCTTCATTTAAACAAACAGGGTTTTCACTGATGCTAGACTTGAAAGAGCAGCCCATATGAAGGACTTTGTTAATACTCCGTCCCTGGGCACCAGTCCAAGAGCAGCATAAATATTCTTCCTGGCTGATGACAGTGTGATATCTTATGTTTAGCCTCTGATGGGATAACCACATTCTTGGTGATGAATGGCTAACTACCCGCTGCGTTTGCTTCCTTAGTGTTGCTGTGGCTTGTAAGTGCTTACGATTTGGTGTTGCTGATATGTGGTTTTTAGAGCCAGGAGGATTCAGAGACATTTTCACCTCATCTACCTCTTCAAAAGAATTGTGAGAAGAGAAAAAAGAAAATTCTAGGAAGACAATCACTACCAGGATTTTAGGATCATCTATTGTTCTCCAGGAACTCTTGCTTGCTTGTTGCATTGCTCTCTGGGGACGGTGTGGAAAGGAATGTGTGGGTTAGTGTCAAAGCCTCTAGTCAGAAAGCAGGCATGATGGTGCACTATGTAATCCCAGCACTGGGGAGGTGGATGCTGGAAGATCAGAAATTCAAGCTCTCCTTTAACTGATAGGGAGTTCTAGGGCAGCCTGAACTACATAAGACCCTGTCTCAAAACCAATAGAAAAAGACTTGTGATTAGTCATGTAGTCATGGCCAAAGTAGGTGAGATTAGGGAGAAAAGAGAAATAACACAGATTTGGGAAGCTTTACCGAGACCTGTGTGAGGGTCCCAAACTGCAGCCCTAACTGATGGGCATATATGTGATGTATAATTTTAAATTTCCTAATAGCCACATTCAAGCAAGTGAAAAATAGAATGGGAAGTCATTTGCAATGTTTATTGAACCCACTGTATACAATACACCATTTCAATATGTTATCCGTATACAATTGGTAATGAGCTAGCTGATTTTTCACCTTGAGGTACTAGGTCTTCAAAACTCAGTATTGCCTTATACCATACCACATCTCAGTTCTGACTGGCCATGTTCCAAATAGCCACATGTGCTCGGTGCTGTGGATCAAACAGCCACGGCACTGATGAAGAAGGCAGAACTGTGTAAGGGAGAGACAACGAGAAGCTGATATGCTGGACCCACTTTCTCCCTTAAGCTCCAGGAAAACCAAATGCTGAGAACTAAGCCAAGCTCTGCCGATTGTCACTTTCTGCAGTTTCACCATTTACACTTAGAGGGCTCAGAATGGCTATCTGGTTAGAAGGGGTTTGTGTTTCCCCAGAAGCAGTTTCCACTTCACTGATACGTGTGTTTACAAATGGGAACTTGGGTGAGAGGCTAATGTGGGGTATGAGGGCATCTCGGTCACTGTTCATGGCTGTGAAGAGACATCATGACCAAAAACATTTTATTGGGGGCTCGCTTATAGTTTCAGGGGCTTGGTCCATGGTCATGGCAGAGAGCGTGGCAGCAAGCAGTTGTGGAGCTGGAGAAGGAACTGAGAGTGACAACCTGGTCTGTGAGCAGCGCGGGAGGCCGAGAGGGAGAGACTAAGAGTGGGCCTGGCATAGGCTTTTGAAGCCTCAAAGCCCACCCCAGTGACACACTTCCTCCAACAGGGCCACACCTCCTCGTCTCGTCTTTCTATTCTTTCCAAATGATTCCAATCCCTGGTAACTAAGCCTCCAAATATATGAGCCTGTAGGGGCCATTCTTATTCAAACCGCCACAGTGGGGAAGAGAGTTTGAACCCTCAGCTCATGACATCTGCCGGAGTGCATGCTGGAGAGGAATAGGGGTGTGGGGAGAGCCCTTTTAAGGCTGAGGGTGTGGCTCAGTTGATGGGGTGCTTATCACGCAGGGAACCCTGGGTTTGCTCCTCAGTACCAACTGGATGTGGTGGGCACCGCTGCCGCCATTCTGACACTCGAGAGGCAGACACAGGAGCATCCAAGGCTGAAGATCATCCCTGGCTATATAGCAAGTGTGTCCTGGGATACACGTGATTCAGAGAGAGAGATGCTGAGTTGGGGTTGTCCTCAGTAGCCATGCTTAGGGCAGTGGGCATGGTGGGTAGAAACAGGCCTCAGGGAAAGAGGCCATGCACAGCCCAACTGGGAGGTGACCAGGAATGAGATGGTTTGTCTGTAAGAGCAAGACAGAGGGCAGTGACAGAATGCCTGGTGAAAGCAACTGTTTGAGGCATGAACTCCTGGGGACTGGGGTGGCAGGGGTCACCTGGGAGCAAACCTCTGACATGCAGGGGACAGCAGAGACTGTGGGAGAGACATCTGTTTGTTTTTTTGGGTCTGAGGATAATAACAAGATGCGACCAGCCCAGGAGGGCTAATGGAGTGCAGATGGAGCGCTGGCTGGGAGCTGGGTCCAGCTGGAGGCTTTGAACTGGAACAGCTCAGTCATTTTCAGCGGTGCGTGTGGCCCGCGAAGTAAGACAAGGGGCTCCTCACAGATAATTATGAGCTCTTCCCAGCAGGGGAAGAACAGAGATTGCCTTGGGGAGGAAAAATAGAAACAGACGATTATGGAAACAGCCGATCTGTGTCCCATGGGCGACGGCCCCGGGTGAGAGCTAGTGTGTGTGCAATTTGTTCACCTCTTAGGTGACTGCCGCTACCTAAGGGCAGCAGGTACAAAGTCAGAATTTCCTGCTAGGCCTGTAAGATGTCCTCTGTGCACACACGTTAACACCTGGGCACCCTGATGTCCACTGACTGCCAGTGTTCATAGTCTCCTGTGCTCCTTCACCCCCCTCTAAGGGTGTCTGAGCCCCCTATCCAGACCTGAGCCCATCACCCCCCAACCTCCAGGCCTGAGCATCCCAGATAAAAACAGTCTTGTTTAGCATCTAGGGCTAGGAGGTAAGCCCAGCCTGTACCTGCAGAGGACTTAGGGAGGGTCCGTGGACATGGATACAGCACCTGTAGAGGACTTGGGGAGGGTCTGTGAACATGGCACTTGCAGAGGCCTTGGAGAGGGCACACAGACACAGCCATATTACCTCCATGCAGTGACTGGGCAGATAGAGAAATCAACTAGGCCAGGTGGCTCAGGCAGGGAGAACAATGAGGTGCTCTCAGAGCCTTTAGGAAGTCTTGCAGAAGAGAAATAGAGCCCGGAAATGAGTTATGGTAATCATACAAACATAAAGGCCTCAGAAGGGTGAGATCTGAGAGCTAGGGTATACACTCCCACCTATTCACTGCTGGCTGACCTAAATAGAAAAGGTCTTTCAATTCCACACTGAAATTACTGACTGAGGATGCGGCTCAGCAGGTAGGGAGCCCACCTAGTATGCACCAGGCCCTCCCTGGCTTCCATCCCCAGCACTACGTAAACTGGGCGTGGCAATATGCACCTCTTACTACGGCATTCTGGTGGTGGCGGAGGGGGGGGCAGGAGTTCAAGGTCGTCTTTGGCTGCCTGTTGAATTCATATCAGTTTGGACTACGTGAGACCCTGTTAGAGACTGAAAGGAAAGAAATTAGAAGCCAAAGGAAAACAGATTTCCTGGCCTCAAAAGTACCAACAGTCAACTATTGTTCCAGAGTTGGTTACTTAGACACTTCCCAAAGTTGGAAAAGAGGCCCCAAGGCCTGTGGGAGCCATATTCTACCCCAGCCACCTTGTCTTGGCTCCTGAAGCCAACCTTGGGCTGGGAGGGACAGCCAGGACAGAGGTTCGGGTGAGCAGTGTGTTCTCCACACAGCACAGGCCAGTGGACTGTGCCATCTGCCTGAGCTCTCCCCTAGGGCTTCTGAGTGGGAGAAGTATTTCACAATTCAACACCACAAAACGCTCCTGAATATTGAATTACCCCAAAGATGCTTAGTGTTTGCGGGCACGGGTGCAGAGAGCAAATGCGCTGGCACCGTAACGGGCAGCCGCAAATGTGAGGTTTGAAATGATGTTGGTTACCTAATTGAATATAAGAAATGTTGTCTCTTGGAGGCTATAGAATCCCTGCCAGGGTGACAATAACCATTTTCCTTTGACTCAGCTTCAGTGTGCCCTGCCAGCTGTGTGGGGCAGCCTCATTCGGAAGCCTGTTTGCCAAGTTATAGGGCTCGGAAGTGTTTTCGACTGTTTGGATCCATTCGCACTTTAAACTGGCCGCGTGCATGCGCACAATGACCCTCCTATGTATTTGGATTGAAAGGGTGACTCGGCCCCCAAGGGAGTGGATAGCTTCAAACCCCGGGACAATCATTTGTGAGAGCCCTGGCCATTCTTCCTGGAGAGCGGCACCAAAGAGGGCTAGCATGCAGCTCAAGGGTCACTCTGCCCTTTAGATCGCGCTTTTAATTCTCTTTAACACGTTTCACCTTTTATTGTCTCATTCCACTGGATGCCAAGGAAGCTGGTGAAAGCGCACATCCTCATTCCCATCTGGGAGTTAGAAGGTAAGCTAGGCGCCATCAGGGCTCGCTGTTGCTCACCCACTGAGTAAATGAGAAGCAGGTCTAGAAGTGAGGTCAGTCTCTTTGGGTGGTCTCCGGACTCAGGCTTTAGACAGATTCCACCTCCGTGGAGGCCTAATGCGTGCACCTTAATCTCCCATGCTTGACCTGTAGGTGAGGCCAGAGACCACCCTTCGATCTGGAGTCTCAGTCAGGTCCCCTTCCTCTCCTCCACATGGGGGAAGAGCACAAATAAACTAAGAACAGCTAGACCTTACTGGATTTGCAATTTTATATAGTCTTAGTGAGTCCTAAAACTATGACATACACCATAAGTAAACATGACTCATCAGAAACCTAGTGTGTTGGGGTGCTGTGGCCTTGGATCCCCAAATGTGATTCACAATTTGCTAATGATTCTCTAATGCAAGTCCCCTTGGTTCTTTATTTTCTGTGCACAGATCAATTTTTTTTTCTGCCATATCTGTCCTTCAGTCCGTGTGTGTATGGGCATGCATGCACACACAGGCACACATGCATTCATGTGTGAGCACGTTTGTCTATGCACTTTGTATAGTACACATGTATGTGCATGTATGTACATGTTTGCATATATATGTGTGTGTGCACTATGTGTATGCATAGGTCCATATATTGTGTCTGTACACACACATATATATGTGTGTGTATACACATGTGTTCATGTGTTCTGTATGTTCACGCCCATATGTGCACATCTATCCACAGTTCTCTGAAGGACAGCTGGTGCCTGGTTTTTACAAGTCCTGGCAGGCCACTCATCCCTACACTCCCCTGCACTCTATTCTGAAAGGGTCCGTCTCAGATTATTGGCTGTGGGTTACACCAGCTTTCTCTCCTCAAGAAGACAGAAGCTGTTTATGTTTCTCAAGAAATTTTATGGTGTAGGTGGTAAGATCTGGCTTCCTGCAGAGCACTGAGAGGCAGACCCAAGAAAGAAAGCAATCCTGTGTCCCTGGCATTTCCTGGTTGCCCATGGCCTCCCTCTGCAGCTGACATTGATAAAAAGCTCATCAAAGGAATCGGCCAGCCTCACTGTAGGCTTTGAAAACATCACTTAGTGTGTGAGGCAGAATCCTATTTAAGATGCAGACCTTTTTTCCACACAGAATACGACATATGTTGTCTCCATCTTGTCGGCTATCACGTTCCTAAAACCTCACTCAACACTGCCTTGAAATGACTTGAAAACAAGTATATTTTGAAATGTAATTTGACACTCCTGGAGAAATCAGGAGTACTTGAATAAATGGAAGATCCCCCTATTTTCTTGCGGGGAATGAGTCAACATTACAAAATCATTGTAGCTCCAGATCCAGGGGATCTGACGCCCTCTTCTGGCCTCCATGTGCACCTGCACTCACTTGTGCAGACACACAACACAAATTTAAAAATTAATAAATATTTTTGAAAATTTAGTGTGATACTAGCAACCTTTAAAAAGACAAATTGTTATTAACATTCACATACAAGAAGCAAGAGAAAGCTAGGAAAACAGTGAAAAGAACCCTACTATATGTGACTAGGCCAATCCCACATCAAAATGCGATGCTAATCTATTATTAAAGGCATGGTGGTGTGACATCCAAACACTAGTGAAAAACAAAGGAAAGTCAGGAAATGACTGAATACATAGGGAAAAAATTCATCAATTTTAAAAAGTGACATCTCAAATCATAGAGCAAAGACTGGCCCTTTAAGGAATGCCGCTACTGAGACTGAAAAAATGGATACTGTTGCTGTTGGTGGTGGCGCACATCTTAATCCCAGCACTCAGGAGGCAGAGGCAGGTGGATCTCTAAGTTCGAGGCCAGCCTGGTCTACAGAGCAAATCTATGACAGCTAGGGCTACACAGAGAAACCCTGTCTCAGAAAACAAAAACAAAACGAGTGCATACTGTTTCTGCAGAGGGCTGAAGTTCCCGTCCCAGCACCACAGTCTCAGGGGGCCCACAGTCATCTATAACTCCAGTTCCAGGGTCTGAGGCCCTCTTCTGACCCTAGCAGGCACTGCATACACATGGTACACGTACAGACAAGCAGGCTAACACACATACACACATACACACATACACACACACACACACACACACATACACACAAAGTTAAAAATGTTTAAATACATGTGCTGTGGGTGACATTCTTTTCATTGAATTTTTAGCAACCCCCATATTTTATCTTCCAGGTGGTTCCAGCTTCTCTTCCTAACTGTTCAGCTAACTTTTCCTTCTAGATTTTCAAGGTTCAAGGAGCTAACATTTGGGTTCCAAAACAGAATGTCATTTTTCTTACATTGCTTGCTGAGTAAATCCAGTCCCTGAAAATCAGTATTGTGATGGCCAGCAAGAGGGTTCAGTGGGTAAAGCCCCCTGCCACCAAGTCCCATGGATGAATTCAACCCTTGGAACACACCCAGCAGAAGGAGAGAACTGAATGCCTGAGGATTGCTCTCTGACCTCCACACTCACACCAGCGCATGCTCACACCTACCTGCTTCTGCAGAGAGCTCAAACTCCGAGGGCTCACACCCTCCGGTGGCTCAGGGCCGTCAGTAACGCCCGATCCAGGACATCAGATATAAGCACAAAATAAACACATTTGAAAAATACATGATTTACTTCCGCCTCAAATCATGTGGAAGTCAGAGGACAGCTTCACGGAGTCAGTCTCTCCTTCTACCACAGGACCCGAAAATCAAACTCAGGTCACCAGGCTTGGACGACCTGCATGTTCACTGCTGAGAATCTCTCTAAGCCCTCTCCTGGAATCCTTATTAACTTTCTTGTGTATTTAATCCACAATTGTCTTTCCCATATTCCCATTTGTTTTCAAACTCTTTGTAACTCCATGTCCATTGAAGTGGTTATGGTCCCTGTAGATCTGTCTCCCAGCCCCGCCGCGTCCTGAGACCCTTCTATACTGGGCTCAGTCATGGGTCCTTTTGCAATTTGCTTCCTTGGTTTTCATTCTTTTTCTTTTCCTTTTTAAAAAAGATTTGTTTGTTTATGTATATAAGTGCTCTATTTGCATGTGTGCCAGCTTGACAGAAGAGGGAGTCAGATCTCCTTATAGATCGTTTGTGAGCCGCTATGTGGGTGCTGGGAATTGAGCTCAGGTCCTCTGGATGAGCAGCCAGTGCTCTTAACCACTGAGCCATCTCTCCAGCCTGCTTCCGACACGTCTTAGTGTAATGCCTAAAGCACAGATTGCATATAGTTTATTAAGTCTTGAAAGAATCTTAGCTTTGTCCTCATGTTCAGGTGATTGTTGTATTGAGTACAGATTTCTAATTAACAATCATTTATCATCATAGTCTTTGGCATTTGTCCTATTGTATTCTGCCATTAATGGTTGTGACCAGCACTTGAAAGCACATCTGTTTAGGTATTTTCAGCTTTATTCTCCCTTTAACCACTTACGACCTTCACGTTCAGTTTGGGAAGGGTTCATTATAGATGTATGTATGAATCTACTCATTTAGATGTAGGTCCTTACTATGTAGCCCTGACTGACCTGGAACTCACTTTGTAGAGACTGGCTGGCTTCAAACTCACAGAGCTCTGCCTGTTTTGCCTCCTGAGTGCTGCAATCTTAGCCACCACAGCTGCTCCATTTTCTAGATTTATTGTGCAAGGCATTCTGTGTGCAAGTGTGAATTGCTGGGGATTGACTCTGGAGCCTCTCAGACGCTAGGCAGGGAAATGGCACCCTTAGCACTAGTGGGTCCTGGGAACTGTTATATCATTTGTTACCACAACGCGATTCAACTTTAGAACTGTTTTTCCTTTCATAGTTTTCTCTCCTGCCTATCTGTGACTCTTTCTGGAACTTGACATTCTAACCTTGGGCTTAATTGGTCCCCTATCTCTCCATTATTGTGTTTTTTTATTTATGGATTTTACTTTGGATTTTTTGAGACAGGGTCTTTCGTCCAGGCTGTCCTGGAACTTGTTATATAGACTGAACTGGCTTCAAACTCACAAAGATCCTCTGCCCCGAAGAATGTTGAGATTAAAGGTGTGCACCACCACCCAAGTTTCCATGTGTTTTAATTTTACCATCTGGGAGTTTTTCTTTTTCTTTGATTGAATTTCCCTTTCAGCAATCTTTATTGCTGTTTTTTGTTTTGTTTTCTTTTGTTTTTTTCCAGACATGGATTCTCTGTGTAGCCCTGGCTGTCCTGGAGCTCACTCTGTAGACCAGGTTGGCCTTGAACTCATGGAGATCTGCCTGCCTCTGCCTCCTGAGGGATGGAATTAAAGGTGTGCGCCACCACCCACTCAGCTTTTTTTGTTCTTATCTTTCTTATTTTAATGTTCTCAAAAAGACTTATTCATGTCGTGTGTATGTTTGTGGACACATGCATGTGCTCACATGTACAGCCCAAGGCATGCCTGTGGAGATAGATTAAAGGAAAACTTGTGGGAGTTAGTTTTCTCTTTTCGCTTTGTGGATTCCCGGGATTAAACCCAGGTTGTCAGGCGTGGTGACAAGCTCCTTTACCTAACTGAGCCATCTTGACAGCTGTATTTTATAGTATCCTCTCCTGCTTTATGGACACGATACCTTCTGACAATTTATGGACTCTCATTTTAAGTCTCCCGTTCCCTGATTTAATTTTATTTCCCCCTGGGATGAGTTTTGGACTAAACTCTAGCTAGCCTGTGGGTGCTGCTTAGATTACTGTCTGTGTTTATAGGATGAGCTGTAGCGAGGAGGTGCACACTTGTAACCCGAGCACAGAGTCAGAAGCTAGGCAAGGGTGTGAGACCTGCCTGCTCTGCATAGTGAGTCCCAGGCTAGCCAGGCCTGCAGGGTGAGACCCTGTCTCAGAACAGCAGAAGGGGAAAGGAGGGGAAACAGAAGGAAAGGGGAAGGCAGGGAAAGGAAAGGGGGAGAGAAGCAGGGAGTGGTGGGGAGAGAGGCCTGTAGGTCTGCTAGCCACAGTCATCCTGGGCAACACTAGTTCAAAAGAGGCTTGATTTTGGTAGGGGAAAGCTGCAAAAAAAAAAAAAAAAAAAAAATTAAGTGCTTAAATTTTTCCAATGGTATAGACGCTAGCTTCCAAGCATTTGTGGGTAAGAAAGGAGAAAGGATGGTGGCTCAGCAGATCCGCCCAGCTTCCTTCCTCACAGCCTAGCTGAGGGGAGGCTCTGGCCTGTCCTCCAGCCTCAGCCTCGGGGACACCTGTGTGTGTGACTGTAGTCCCACAACCTAGGCCTGCTCCAACCCAAGCTTCTGCTCTGTTCCAGGAGCTCTGGGCCTTGCGCCTGTGGGGCCAGCGCTATAAATAGCCCTGATTACAGATTTGCCTCTTGTTAACTGCTAGCACTTTATGGCTCTCCATTCAAAATAGGCCTGGCCAGTGTTTAGTCTCTCTGGGGGGCAGCTGTAAAGGCCACCTCATTTCACAGCTAAGGAGAGTTACAAGGCAATTAAAATATTTTTATCTCTTCTCTCTTATGATGATTATTCCCCTGTGGTGGCCACAGCAAAGCGCTTGCTGTCCCTACTACCTACCAGAGACAGAGGACTCCAGGGACAGCATCCGGCCACCCCAGCCTAGACTCCGAGTTGTCATTCTTTACGGGCTGAGAAGAAAGGTCAGGAAAAGTGTGGTCTGAGCGCACAGCAGGCGGCTGTTACTGACTTCGCTGGGGAATATCTTCCCGTCAGGAAGATAAATGCTTCTTGTGGGGAAAGAATTTTATGCTCAAAAATTCTGTGCATCCCACCTGGTGATAAAGGAAGTGTTTGCCCAAATAATGTGTGTTCTGGCCTCCTGGGAGTGTTCAGAGAAAAACAATGTCTCCCACAGTCTAGCTCTGGATTGTACTGAGCAATAATACGTTAACGCTGGCCGTAAAAGTAATCATGATACGGGAAGAGGGGCTGTCGTCATCTTGACTTTGGTCCGGATGTGCACAGCATCCTCTTCAGTGTAAGACCCTCACTGACTGGGGTCTTACAAGGACCCGAGTGCCATCCCCAGAACCCACATGAAAAGCACACCCTGTGTGATGACATGCACTTGTAAACCAGTGCTGGGAAGGAAGAGATGGATGGATACTGGGGCCTCCCCGGCCACACAGTCCAGCCTGTTTGCAAGCTCCAGAAGCCTTATCTCAAAGATGGCGGTCGCCTGAGGAACAGCAACCCAGGTTCCCGTGCTCCCATGCTCCCATGCCATCTCAACACTCAAAAGCACACATGTAAGTGAAACCCCTGTTGTGACATGTCAGAGCTGTCATAGTGCAGGCTGGGCTTGGATATCACTACCACAGATGACCACACAGAGCCTAAAGAAGTCCTCAGGCTGCACTGAGAGCCCTGAGGAAAGCCGGGGAGGGGGAGATATACAAATGATTCTTCAACTCAGGCAGAAAAGATTTTGCCAACTAGTAATCTGTAGCCATTATGAAATTTCTAGGAAGGAAAAGGTTAGCATGCAGATGAGGCACAGATGTGACTGAAAATGCTTCTGTTCTCCCCAGAGAGAGCAGCGTAGGTGCTCAGAACCGCCGTGGTGTGGCCAAGAGGGCTTGCATCAGAGACTCAAAGGGCCACTGAAGTAAACACTGAAGTAAAGTCATCCCTCGTTTTATGAGTGATGGATAGCAGGGCACAATCAACAAAGAGGGACCCAAGAATGGCAGACATTGCACTTTTCCCTGAAGAAGAGGTAAAGCCAGGCCCTCGTGCCCATCAGGAGCAGTCTCGTGCAAGCCATGGTCAGGTACCTCTTTGGAAGTCTGCTGTCTGGTGGAGGCAGGGCTGAGCCTGGCAGGGCCTTGCTATGAAAGAGAGCACCCTCCCTAGCTGACCTGCTCAGCAGGTGGCACCTGGGACCAGTGCCGGGAGCTGCAGGGTGGGAACAGAAGCTCCAGGAAGGACCTGTGGAAGAAACCAAGGCAAGTTAAGGGGAAGAGCATAGGAGGGCATGGCCACCTCACTGTAGAAAACAGACCTTAAGAAGTAACCGTTAGGACCAGGGACTGCAGTTGTCTGAACAACTGAGCCAACAAAGGTATAACTTTAATTATAGGAACATATTAAATAGAGGCAAACTCAGAGACAAGTGAGATTTCTCGAGTTAGTCAAAATGAATTAGGAATTGGGGAGATAACGTATGCAGGGGTGGGCATGTGTATGTGTAAGCAAGACGGAAATGAGTGTAGAAACGATGCCCACATCCCCTCTTGTGGATAATTTGATGTGTATGTGTATATGTATTTTATTTATTTCTCTCTGTGTGTGCACGCATGCAAGCATGTGCCATGGCATGTATGTAGTAGTTGGAGGACAGGTTTCAGGAGTCTGTTCTCTCATGCGGTTCACAGTGATCAACTTCAGATCACCACTCTTGGAGCCGAGTGCCCTTACCCACTGAGCTGTCTTGCTAGCCTAACCTATTATATTAATGTATCTTGTGAGTTCCCACTGTACATACAACATAGGGACTATTTTTTCCTAACAAGACACTGGTCTGGCTGGGCAATGGTGGCACGCATCTTTAATTCGAACATGTGGAAGGCAGATCTCTGTGAGTTCAAGGCCAGCCTGGTCTACAGAGCAAGTTTCAGGACAGCTAGGGCTACACAGAGAAACCCTGTCTTGAAAAAAAAAAAAAAAAGGACACTTCAGGCGTTTGTGAAGTTTCACAGAGAGCAAGGTGTCTGGTGAGTGTCATTTACTGACTGACTTCTCAGGAGCCCCTTGCCTTCTTAGGACGCCACACCACGGCTTCCCGGAGGCCCCCTCCACTCCTCTAGCCAAAGACGGGGGGCCTGTGTCCACTCAGGAGCTCTGAGGCGAGCAGAGTAGCGCAGCAACATTTTCCCAGACACTCTGGAGCCTAGGTTGAGTTTCTGTTGCACGTGACATTGTGTGTATGAAAAGCCACTGGGACGTGCAATTAGCCATCACTAAGCCACTCTGATCTCACTTTTCACACGGAAGGTGTGAGGATATACTTGTGCTTGGCTTTGCTTAGCCGTAAGGAAAGAGTAACCGGTAGGAATCCGTTCATGGAGTTCCTCGTCTCCGCTCTACCGTGATTCCTGTCAACCCCCTGCTCCAGGCTCCCATCCGCTTTCTCGTGAAATGAGAAGAGTGGAGCAGATCAAAAACCAGTCCTGTGATTTCTCCCAGCCCAGAATCTTCTAGAGCCCCCAACAAAATGTCTGTTTTCCATTCCGCTTGAGGTCATTTCTGCCAGAAGGTGGCGCCACTGACCCAGGTTTCCAGTAGAACTGTGGGCAGCCCGTTCGTGAAGCCCCTCTGCTTTCAAAGGCCGCAGGAGACTCACCTACTCACCGGCTGCCAACAGATTAATCTTCAAAACAATGGTGCTCATGCTTCTAGGGTGTGCCCGCACTGTCTGTTCCCTTGCTTACTTCAAGCACATCAACGTGGTCTTCCTTTGGACGGTCATCTGGCTTCTGGAAAGGGCTAACGGAGGAGCTGGGGCTTCCGCATGTGCTACTGATTGCACCTGCTCTCGGCCATTTGCATGCTGTTCAGAAGGTACAAATGGCCCCTGAGCTTGGCAATTGCCTAATTGCTGCCGGGGGAGCACAGATACAATTTTGCAACTTCAGATCTCTGACAGCAGCTAAACCAGAGAGGCCCAGAAAACGGTTTTCTCGTCGGCTCAGGTTACTGTGAGCTGGGTCAGTATTGTGAGGAGGGATAAGGACAGGAAAAAAAGGCGTTAGGCCAGCAGGGGCACGTCCTTGCTGCTACCAGAAAATATAAAGTGAATTTGAAGTAAAAATTCCCCAATAGTATCCTAAGCTTTGATTTTTTTTTTTCTCACGTGTTAAAGAAACAGAAGAATGGGGAGGGGGAAGAGAAGGAAGAAAGAATGGAAGGAGGAGAAGTGTGTGGCAGGGATGGGGTGGGTAACAGCTGGAGGACAACTGAGTGAGTAAGGGACCTGAGTTCAAGCCCCAGCCGGACATGGTGGCTCTCCTAATCATACCGCTGCGGAGATAGGGACAGAGGGATCCCTGAGGCTCACTAGCCACCCAAACAGCCTACTTGGTGAGTTCCAGCTCGGTGAGAGACCCTGTCTCCAAACACAAGGTGGATGGCTTCTGAGAAACAATCCTAAGGTTGTCTTCTGGTTTCTATAGACAAGCCTACCCAAGTGACCCCTCTCATAAGCACAGGAAAGAGAAGGGGGAAGAGGGTGAGAGGAGAGGGCCAAGACAGAAGAGAAGAAAGAAAGAGATCAGGGCGTGAAATGTGGATTCGTGAAACCGTTCTGATCCAGATACATTGTCTAGCTTTTCTTTCATAAAAAGCAACTAATTTTAAGATTCAAATAGAAAATACAAAGGTGTCATTTGACCTTTGCTTCAAGAGTACTGCCGTGGTGTACGCAAGCGCGGGCACTTCCTGGTTGTCAGGCTGGGAAATCAGATTATCCAGTGGACAGATTGTGACCTTGTGAATATTTGGTTGTCAAAACTTTGTTCTCTGGGAGCGGCCTCAGCAAAACCTTTACAACATATCTGTTTGGGGACTGGTATGACTCAGTGGATAATGTGACTCCTGGTGGTCAGGAGGACCTGAGTCTAAAGTGCTCCCGCACCCATGGCGAAGCAGGACTGGGAGGTAGAGACCAGCATATCCTGGGGGCTTACTGACAGGTTAGTGTGGGGTTTAGTGACCACTTAGTGTAGTCCAAACAGCTACCTCCAGGTTCAGTGAGAGACCCTGTTTCAAAAAATAAGGTAAAGAGCAATAGAGAAAGATACCAGCCTCTACATGTGTTTGTGTGAGTGCACTTGTACACACACACATACACTATTAGTTTTTGAGAGAAAAAGTTTCTTTTTAAAGATTTATTTATTTATTTTATGTATATGAGTGCTCTATCTGCATGTAAGGCTTTATGCCAGAAGGGGGCGTCAGATCCCACTCTAGATGGTTGTGAGCCAACAGGTGGTTGCCGGGACTTGAACTCAGGACCTCTGGAAGAACAGTCAGTGCTCTTAATGACTGAGTCATCTCTCCAGCTCATTGCAAGTTTCTTTAATCACCTGGGAAAAAGTCAGAGAAAGACTTGTTGATTCCATTTGTGTTGAAGGAAGTAGAGTAGGCAGAGCGGCTCCTCCCTGGTCCTGTGGGTCAGAGCTGGCCCCGTTATTCCAGGTTAAACCCCATCTGACGCTGTGCGGTTTTGCCAACAATCATGTAGCTGTCAGTTAGTAAAATGATGTAAAGTGATTCTTACTTGTTGGATCTCTGAACAAGTGGAAGGGGTTGTTTAAGACTTCCCAACAGAATTGGAGGAGGACCAAGAGGCTAGTCACGAGACCGGGGAACTAGAATTGTTTTATTAAAATATATCTGAAATGTTGGAGAGTGCCCAGAATTCAATTCTTAGCGCCCACCTCTGGTGGCTCACAACGATCTGTAATTCCAAGCAGCTGCACACATGTGGCATATGCACAAATAAAAATAAAAAACGCTGGCTTCCTGCTGTGCACTGTGCTCAGTCCAGAGGCCCCATCTTGGGTGGTGAAGACAGAGTACTGCTGCACCTAGACGGAGCTGGGAAAACGGGCGTCGGAAGTGGGCCAGGGAGCAACAGAACTATCACAGGTGAACTGCCTTGGGTGCGTGGTGAGGGAGCAGCTAGCAGGGTTGGTCCCTCAGATCTGCCCCAGAACATTTCTGCCGATGGACTCAGGGCATCTCTGGGGAAGATGAGTGTCCTCCCGAACTGGACACCACCACCCGATACCAGCTCTGAGAGGTTGCTGAATGTCGTCTGGCCACATTCCCTTCACACAGTGCAGTGCTCAAGCGTGGAGCTTCCATTTCAGGTCCATGCATCACATCTGTTTCTTCCTCATAGCTGTGGGACCTTGTTTCTCCGTTTCCTCATCACTAACAAGAACTGTTGTATCCAGGTTTTGTAAAGAGGGCATGAGACTGTTGAAAAGGTGTGTTTAGCCCACGGCTGGTGTGGCTTGAGCAGCCTTCATGTTTTCTTTGGATTTTACACCTTTTTAAAAAATATATTTATTTTATTTGTTATACACACAGAGTTCTGTCTTCATGATGCCAGAAGAAGGCATTGGATCTTATAGATGGTTGTGCACACGTGGTTGCAGGGCTTTGAACTTAAGACCACTGGAAGAGCAACGAGGGCTCTTAACACTGAGCCATCTCTCCTGCCCTTGGGTTGTCTTGTTCTCTCTGACATTTTAAAAAATTCATTTATTATTTTGTGTGGTGTGTATCTGCATGAGTTTGTGTGTGTTATGTGCATGTATATCCAGGTAACCACAGAGGTCAGAAGAGGGCATTGGGTCCTTTGGAGATAGAGTTACGTTTGGTTGTAAGCTGCCAATTGAGGGTGCTAGGTCATCTGCAAGAGCAGCAAGTGCTCTTTGTTGTTGTTGTTGATCAGGGTTTCTCTGTGTAGCTTTGACTGTCCTAGAACTCTCTCTGTAGACCAGGCTGGCCTTGAACTCACAAAGAGCCACCTGCCTCTGCCTCCTGAGTGCTGGAATTAATCGTGTGTACCACCACACCTGGCAAATGCTCTTAACTGCCGAGCCTACTCCCCAGCCCCAGTCCCCTGCCATTTTTAAACCCTCCCTCTCTCTACCCACCCCATCCCCTTTATCTTGCATTATGGTTTGAATCTGAAATGCACTAACGGGGATCATGCTGATTGCTTAGCTGGTGGTGCTGCTGTGAAACCAGTGGAACCTTTAGAAAATGGATCTCAGTGATGGGGGTGGGGCATTATAGATAGACTTTTGACATTATACCTTCCTCTTCTTTCTCCTACTGGTTAACCGTGAAGTTAGGAGTCTAGCACATGCTTCTTTCTCACCAGGATGGACCACCAGCTCTGAAACTATGAGCCAAAGTAAGCCTTTCCTCCTTCAGTTGTCATAGCAACGCATAGGTCACTAAGGCATCTCTTATTTAAAAAACCCAATGAAAATCATGTGATCATCTTAGCAGCTACAAAGTGAAGTTTCCCTTCACGATAAAAACTTTGAAGAAAGTAGGAATAGGAGGAGCAAACTCGAGTGCTCAACTGTGGATCACTTGAGTCAACCTATCCCCACCCACGCGTGGTTCAGGGAACACTGTGGGAAAAGAGGCGGAGAAAATGTAAGAGCTGGTGGGTGGGGGGAGGGGGTGCTGTGAACCACTGATTTCTGGACATGGTGTTGCTGTCGCACATATGAACTCATAGCAGCTGTGGTTACCTGCACAAGATCGAGCCGGTTAGAAATTCCAGCATGGAAACTGGGCACGGTGGCGCACGCCTTTAATCCCAGCATTCGGGAGGCAGAGGCAGGTGGATCTCTGTGTGTTCGAGGCCGGTATGGTCTACAAAGCGAGTTCCAGGATAGCCAGGACTGTTTCACAGAGAAATCCTGTCTCAAAAAACAAAATCAAAACAAACAAATAAACAAACAAAAATTTCCAACATGGAGTGGGCAGGGATTCCTAAGACCCTGACCCTGGCAGTTAATGGCTCCTAAGTTAATCACTCTCTGGAGATGTAGCCCCAGGTGGGTTGCCTGTGCCCCAGTAAATGGCTCCACACCTATGTGCATAGGGGCAGCACTGGACTCCAGGGCATTAAGACAGAAGAGGACAGGAAGCTGGGAGTGGGATAGGGTTGGGGCTCTAGGGCATGTTGAAGGAAGGTAGTGGCAGATGGATATGATCAAACATATATAGATGTATGAAGTTTTCAAAGAATAAAAATATTTTTAAAACAGAGGAGCATATCTCAACATACTAATAATTATATATGACAAACTTATAGCCAACATTTTTGTAGAAAATGATGAAAATTTGAAAGCATCTTCTCTAAAATCAGGATCAAGACAAGGAGGCCCACTCCATTCTTATTCATTTTTGTTATTCTTATCCACATTTATTATGGTGTTTGAAGCAACAAAGGGGATACAAATAGGAAAGGAAAAGATCAAATGATCCAGATGTATAGGTGACATGATTCTTAAACTCCACCAGAAATCTCACAGACCTGATCCATACATGCAGCAAAGCAGTGGGTGCAAAATCAACATACAAAAACAGGTAGTTTCCCTGTGTGTCAGCAGCAAACTTGCTGAGGAAAAAAAATCAGAAATCCAGGTGCACACCTTTAATCTCAGCATTCAGGAGGCAGAGGCAATTGGCCAGCCTGGTCTATTAGTGAGTTCCCGGCCAGTCATGGGCACACAGTGAGATCATGCCTCAAACAAACAAAATACCTCAAACAAAAAGTGAATACATAAGAAATCAAACAGCTGGTTGGTGGGGGCTCACACCTTTGATCCCAGGCCTTGGAAGGCAGAGGCGGGTGGATCTTTGTGAGTTCGAGGCCAGCCTGCTCTGAAGAGTGAGTTCCAGGACAGCCAGGGCTGTTACACAAACTCTGCCTTGAAAAACAAGAACAAAAATAAACAAACAGAAAGAAAACTAATCAAGGAGCTGAAAGACCCCTACAATAAAAATTTGAAAACAATGAAGAAAGGAATTGGGGGCTGGAGAGATGGCTCAGAGGTTGAGAGCACTGACTGCTCTTCCAGAGGTCCAGTTCAATTCCCAGCAACCACATGGTGGCTCACAACCATCTGTAATGAGATCTGGCGCCCTCTTCTGGTGCGCAGGCATACATGGAGGCAGAATGTTGTATGCATAATAAATAAATCTTAAAAAAAAAAAGAAAGAAAGGAATTGAAGAGACCCAAGATGGAAAGACTTCCCATGCTCAGGGGTTGGCAGAATTCATAGTGCCAAAGTGACCACCTTATCAGTAGTGTGCATGTGCGCGCGCATGCGCGCGCACACACACACACACACACAGACAGAGAGAGAGAAAGAGACAGAGAGAGTCACACAGAGAGACAGACACACACAGAGAGAGCGGGAGAGAGAGAATGAGATCCTATTGCCTACATACAATCAATGCTGAAGTATTCCAAGGAGCACAGACAGGGAGGGACTGTCCAGTTGCTCTGTTATCTGCTTAGTCGCAGGGTCCTTTGAAGTGCTGTGAGGTCGTTCCTCCTCGATGGGGGTGAATAGCAGAAGACAGCCAGTGTCCCGGAGGCCTGCCTAGTCTCAGCAGCTGGAAGTAATCCTCCTCCTCTGATGTGTTTGCTAGTCTTGTCTCTGATTCTCCAAGGGAGCGACTTCTTCCTATTTTAAGTTAGGATAATTTATACCCGTGCCTGTGCTACTGGCCACCCTCTGAGGGCAAAAGCCAGGCTTTCTTGCTCGTCCGCCTGTCTGCCCTCGGGCTCTAGCACAGGCCCACATAGTGGACCAGCTGCAAGAGCTAATGCTGGAAAAGGGGGTGGCCTGGGTAACCATGGAGACCCTGCTATTGAGAGTTTTAGGACAGGCGCTTTCATTCCCGGTATGCTTAGAGAAGCCCTACACTGTGCCAGCCTGGGTATTGCAGGGAGGTCAGGACAGTGGGTAACCCTGATTACAGAGACCTTGCTTACAGTCTTTCTGGGACAGTCAGATACACATGCAGAAGCATTCGTCATTCAAAGACAGAAGAAAAAACAATTCAGAAATAAAGCCACCACATGCACCATACAAAGAACAAACACAGCTGTGTATTTTAGAACTGTGAGGGGCCGAGGACAAATCCCGAGGTTGCAGTAATGAGAGGTGGCTTCAAGAAGCATGTAGGAGGGGCTGGAGGGACGGCTTTGCAGGTAAGAGCACTAGCCCCTTATTTGTGGGACCCGAGTTTAAACCCCAGCACCTGCATGACTGATTGCAACCGTTTGTAACTCCAGTCCTAGGGGATATGATGCCCTTTTCTGGCCTGTGTGCACACTGCATGCATGTGGCGTACAACTATGCATGCAGGCAAAACACCCATTCATATAAAATAAAGATTTTTTTAAAAAAGGAATAGTTAATAGCAGGGCATGATTGCGTACACCTGTAATCTCAGTGTGTTGGCGGCTGAGGCAGGACTGTCTGAGGCCAGTCTGGGTTATACAGTCAGACCTTGTTAGCAAGAAAAGGAAGGTAAGAAGGGCAGGAGGAAGGACGGGAGATGGGAGAAGGGAAGAAGACCTTCTGGGTTGTTTGGATGTGTTTCTCTAGTTTGCGGCATTTCCTGCAGACACAGCCTAGCATCTAGTCTACACACTGCAAATGGTGGATGCTGCCCTCTTTAAAATCTAGGTGGGGCCAAGCAGGTATGACTAAGACTAGACGCTCGGCACATCGACAAGACCTGGTTTTTGAGTCCTGACCATCTCTGACTGTGACAAGTTCCTCTAAACCTAAATCTCAGCACTACTGAAGAGAAATCATGAATCAATTTCTTGGCCACTGTGCAGCGTCTGTCTGCAGGAGCCTGTCATGTATGAGGGACACGCAGCAGAGACGTAAGCAGTGGCGCTCATCACCCGCCTGCAGCCTGAAGAACAAGGAAAACGAGAAATCCAGCGCTCGGCCCAGCGATGGTTCCTGAACCTGGCACTAAAGTCCTCTAAGAAGCTGATGCCACTGCAGTCAGTGATGTGTCTCCACATGTGAGACATCTCTTCTCTGCAGCCACAGTGGATGCCCGAACCAGCCACTGTGTGGTTTTGTCACGCCTAACTTGACTGGGCCTGTGGGCAGCCAGGGAGCAGGGTGCTTTCTCCCAGCATTTAGCAAGGGGGCCCTGGCACAATTAGACACCGAGAATCATTTCTCCAAACCCAAATACCAGGTGTCTACAAAGCAAGTTCCAGGACTCAATTCCGCCAGCCTTACTTCTCTCAAAAAAAAAAAAAAAAAAAAAGGATGGGGCTGGAGAGATGGCTCTAAGTACTGTTCTTGAAGAGGACCTGAGTTCAGTTCTCAGCACCCATCTTGCATAACTCACAACCACCTGTTACTCAAGCTCTAGAGGGCTTTATGCCTTCTTCTGGACTACATAGTGAGTTCTAGGCCAGCCTGGGCTCACAGGAGACCCTGTTTCAAACCCAAAGACCAAAATGAGATGTGTGAGGTGCTGAGGATGGTTCTGGCACACAGCCAGCATGCTGACTGTTGCTTTCATTCTCCTGTTCTCTATCAGACCAGTACCTTACGACCGTCCCGTGTTGGGGCTGGGGTGATGGCTCAGTGGGTAAATTGCTAGCCCTGCAAGTGTGAAGACTCGAGTTCAGATCCCCAGAAATGGAGTAAAACCAGATCCAGCAGGACATAGCTGTAATCCCAGCATGGAGGCAGAGAGGGGAGAACCCATGGAGGTTCTCTGGACAGCTAGCCTGCTGTGTGCAGCAGCAAAGGAGAACCTGTCTGAAGCAAGATGGAAGTTGAGGAGGTTGTCCTCTGACCTCCATATATGCACCATGACACTTGTGTGCACATATGTATGTCTACACGCATGCACACACACAAAAGTTTCTTTTTCAAAAGACGTCTCGGTATCTCCCATCTAATGTTAACTGAAGAGGATGGAAGCATTCTAGAATCTAGAATAATGCAGGATGCTCTGGAGAGAGATCCAGGGAGTGGTCCATCCATTCATCATTACTATTCATTGTATTATTTATTTATTATGATTATTCACTCTGCATCCCTGGTAGGTACCAAACAGTTCAGACACCACATCACCTGCACCTCAAGAGTCCTAAGGTCGGAGAGAGACAAGGATACAGACAAATCACAAAGCTTAGTCGGGAGTTAAGGAAGAAGAGGGGGGGCAGGGAGCCTCAGGAATCCCAGCTGAAGCTCAAAGCGCTGGAGGAAAGCTGGAGGGGGTGTGAGTGCACTTCCCCCTCCTCTGACTTTTGAAGATGGGTGAAGTTCACACCTCTCCTCCCTTGCTGGGGCTCACTTGGAAATCAGTCCCTTTCTAGAGGGCTCAAGAAAGCAGATGCCAGCCCTCCCGAGCTCTCTTGAGCGAGCTGGGAGGACCAACCCTTCTTTGCCTTCTTTAGCATTATCGGTTTGCTCTGAAACCAAGGATGGAATCATAAGCTGCCCTCTCCCTGGCCTCTCCTTCCTTCTGCCTACAGAATGAGTGCTTTCCTGTGCTAGGGAAGAAGCAAGCCCTTTCTCGACCTCCTAGACCCTCCCACCCCTTCCCCGACTTCCACCCCCCACTGGCCTGAGATTGTTGGCGCCAGAAGAGAACCCACAGAGCCTAGGAGGTTTTTCTAGAGCAGGAGCGTGGAGACACCAGGGAATCCATGGGGGCCTGGCAAGGGAGCCCGGTCTGAAAGGCATCAAGCAGCCTTTGTCACCTGCCTCCAGGGGGATTATCAACCCAACTGGCTATTTTGAGGTTTAAATTTTAAAATCAGTTTAAAATTCCTACCTGGCCTGAAGGCTGGGCTCTGCCCGGCATCAGCCCCTCCAGGCGTGAGATTTGCTTAGAGAAGGTGTCTTTTTCTTCTGTTTATGTGAGGACCCTCATTTTGCAAAGCCAAATCGAGGCCTCACATCACACTAGTGGGAAACTGTCATCATCCTAAAACAGCATCAATTCTGTCCCGAAAAAGAAGAGGTTTTGGGGTTAGGGACACTGTCACCTCCCACAACTGTGTCTGCATTGAACTGTAATGACAGCGCAGTTAGGATCCTTTAAGCCTCTTCCGGGTCCACTCTCTACCCGCACCAGAACCACCTCTGGATCACAGGAGCAAATAAATCCAGAAGACGCCCCTCTGTGAGTGAGGATGAGGATGGAGGGCCCAGTGCAAGAGCCTGGAATCAGATATTCCCAGGGATGTTTGGCAAGAAGAGTGTGTGTCTGTGGGTGTCTGTGTTTGTGTGCATGAGTGTTTTTCAAAGGAGATGTATGTGTATGTGTGTGTGGGGGGGTAGGGCTGTGTATTTCTGTCTGTGTCTCTGTGTGTATGTTTGTATCTGTGTGTGAGTGCATGTGTGTTTGTGTGCATGTGTGTGTGTGTCTATGTTTTTATGTGTGTGTGCCTGCAGATGTGGTGGCAGATCCAGACTTCTGTGGCCAATGAATCCTCAGAGAATGGCCGTGTGCTCTCTGTGTTTGCTCCCCCATTGTGGAGTCATCTTGGCTTGTCTTGGTGTGTCCTCTTAAGATCCTGCTTTGTATTAATTGCTTCAGGAGTGCTGGAATGACAATTATAGGCACCCTAGAGGAAACCCCTCTGCAGGATTATCATCGGGGAGGGGGATATTTTTAATGCAGGGAGGGTCCTTCCAGAGCAGGAGTGGATGGGTGGCACTGGGAACAAGCCCTGTAGACAGGAGAAACCTGTTTATCTTCACACTCCAGAGAGGCTATCATCAGTCTTCCGTGACAGCAGTACTGTAGGGAGCACATTCCAGGAGGGAGATACGGGTTCCCCTGGCCAAGTGGCCTTCTCCTGATGAGCAGAGGGTCTAATGAGATAAAATGGGAGAGAGCAGCGGGAAGCCTGTTCCATCGCCCCCCTCCCCAGTCTTCTGAAGAAACTGATCAAAGGGGAACGGGTATTTGTGAAGAGCTGAGAAAACTTGAGAGAAAATCACAGTGGGCCTGGTTATTTGTTTATATTTGTCGCGCTTCTGAGGCAGGTCTGCCTTTTTTCCAGTCCCACTTCCACCTTGGCTCCCAAGTGTGTAGCTTCTCTAAATCCTAAGGAATATGCGTGTGTGCTCAAATATGCATGTGTGTGCACGGGTGCATGTGTGTGTGTGAAGAATATATATGTAAGGGATATACATGCATACATATGTATATATATATGTGTGTGTGTGTGTGCATATATAAAATTCTGGATTATGATTCAGGACCTTATCCAGTATGCTTTTGTGAACCGAGGAAAGAGCTGAGATGATTCTATATGATTTCACCATTTTGATTATCTATAAAAGCAAAACTTCTTAACAGTGTTTTTGTCTTTGTCTCTTAGGCCTCAAAAAGGAAGGTTCATAGTAGGGAGAAACCAAATGTGTGTGTGTGTGTGTGTGTGTGTGTGTGTGTGTGTTGAGGAGCATTTTTTTTAGATCAAAGAGTTTCATTTGGTGTCTGTCCTTCCCTCTTCTTCCTCCCCAACCCCCATCCCAGATCTGTTTGCAAAGAGCTCAGATCTTTTTTTCCCACACACAGACTGACCTGATAGTGGAAGAATGAGTGGGGGAGGGGTCCACTCTGGGATGGGGTGTAGCGCATTCTGCACCAGGGGTCTCTGGTCTAAAGAGAATTCTGATAGGGAGAGACTGCACACTCTCTACATGGAGAGGAAGCGTGAGCAATCAGACAAGGGTCCACTTCTACTGTCAGGGCAGAGCAGTAGATTCTCACAGCCGCACCGTCGACGGCAGCTCCTGAAGCAGTGTACTGAGCATTTGACTGTGCCAGGTACTGGGCTGGGTTAGTTCCCTCCCACTGACCATAGGCTGTAGTAGGGTGTGTGTCCCCCCCCCCCCCGCCCGCATTCTGATGAGGAAAGTGAAGTTACAGCATCTTAACTGGTCAGAGGTTTCCACTTGATCCTTCTGCCTTCAAATCTGAGCTTAGTCCCTGTGAAATCAACGTTGCCATGTGGTAGGATGCATTTAAATGTAGCTAGGGGCTTCTCTGACAAGTGTCGGGCAATAGGGCAATACACTGTCCAAGACAATGCAAACAGAATTAGTAACATATGTTGATAAACACGGAGGTCTTGTGAAAGAGACTCTGGCTGCGCTGACAGATGGAGACGTTGTATTCATCACTGACTACTGCACATCTGGAAACAGAGGCTAGCCTTGAAATCCGATGTATTCCAGACACGAACCCCTCTCCCACCTCCCCCTCCCTTGGAAAAACCTTTGCTGGGTCCTGCTGTGCCCTCCAGCTACCATCCTGTGCTCTCTTCCTTTGCCCTGCCAAACTTTCTGAATGAAAAATGGAGCCACTCACTCTCCCATTTCCTCAGCCCCGCCCCCTGCACTCCCTCCCCCACCCCCTAACTCCTGTTTCCTCCTCTGCTCTCTTGAAACCTTTAAGAGGTCACAGATAGACTAGACCACTCTTTCCAAGCAGTGGCATTATTTCTCCATCTTCATTCTCCTTGACATTACTCAAGCGTTTGACCCACCCATGGCCCTCTCCTTCCCTCTGATTCTATGATCCTGCCCAGGATGGACTTAAGTGTTTCCACTGTGACTCTTCTCCCTGAGGGACCATAGCCGCTTTCTTCTCTCCCTGGACTCTCTTGGTTTCTCTTGGACGCTCTTGGACTCTCATCAACTTCTTACTGCTCCAGCTGATCCTTGATAAACACCTGAGTGCGGTGTTCAGCGGGCAGAGAATGGAGCAGAGTATTAGACATTGCTCCCTGTGCCAGCTGAAGGTTCCAGAGGATTCACTGAGTTTTCTAAGCCTTGCTTTCATGGTCAGGAATCTAAGGATGGCAGTAGATACTGAACAGGGCCAAGCTAACCCTCAAGCAGCATAAAACACTTAAGCATCCTGCGGAAATGAAAGTATACTATAAAAGTGTCCTTATTGTTACCATTTTTTATTTAATTGAAATTGTTTTTATTGCGACAGGGTTTCTCTGCATAGCCCTGGGTGTACTGAAACTCTGTAGACCAGGCTGGCCTCAAACTCACAGAGATCTGCCTGCCTCTGCCTCCCAAGTGCTGGAATTAAAGGCATGTGCCACCATTGCCTGGCTAATTTTAAAAATTTTAATTCATGTGTGGTGTGTGTGTGTTTATGTATGGGTGTATGTGCATGTGTCTGTGTGTGCTCACATGTATGTGGAGGTCAGAGGTCAATGCCAGGTGTTTCCTCTGTCACTCCAATTTTTTTCTTTTCTTCTCTTTCCTTTTTTCTTTCTTCGACAGGGTGATGTGGGATTCCCCTCTGTATGCTATGAATGTGTTTTATTACCATTGGTTAATAAAGAAGCTGCTTTGGCCTATGGCAGGGCAGAGTATAGCCAGGCTGGAAGCGATATAGAGATAGAGTAGGTAGAGTCAAGGAGATGCCGTGTAACCACCAGAACCTTACCAGTAGGCCACAGCCTCGTGGTAATACATAGATTAATAGAAATGGGTAATTTAAGATGTAAGAGTTAGCTAATAAGAAGCCTGAGCTAATAGGTCAAACAGTGTTGTAAATAATATAGTTTCTGTGTGATTATTTGGGCCTGGGCAGCAGGGAAATGAATGAGCAGTCTCTGTTTACAACAGGGTTTTACTCTGTAACCTGGATGGTTTAGACCCTAGGTCTAGGTCTACATCAGGCTGACCTCAAACTCACAGTCTTTGTCTCCACGTACTGGGATTAAAGGTATATGCCACCACCAAACCACCACCACACCACCATGCCCAACCCACTACCTTATTGTTTGAGACAGTTTCTCTCACTGAACCTGGAACTCAATGGTTCAGACTGCCTGGCCAGTAAGCTCTGGGGAATCCCCCTGCTGCTACTTCTGCAATGCTAGCATGGCAGGCACACACCACCATCCCTGGCTTTCACATGGGTGCTGTGGATCTATTTCGCCAATTGAACCGTCTTTCCAGCTGAAAAAAAAATATTTTTTATCAACAGCAGCAACAACAAAAAATCCCCAAATAATTATTCTGAGAGGTAATTATATCTTCCAAATAGCAGATATTAACAACTTCTAACATATGCAATCTGCAGAAGTAACACATAGCTCTGAATTGACTTTAGAAAACATTTCCAGGGGCTGGAGAGATGGCTCAGTGGTTAAGAGCACTGACTGCTCTTTAAGGACTTGAGTTCAGTTCCCAAAACCCACATGGTGGCTCAGAACCATCTAAAACTCCAACTTCAGGGGATCAATGTCCTCTTCTGGCCTCTGTGCTTGTCTATACACACATAAGCTTACACAAACATGTATTCATGCATGCACACACACACAGAGGAAGAGGAATAAAAATTACACATATGTGTATATATATTATATAGATTACATATTATGTATGTAATATATATACAGTGATATTAATCCATTTGTGCAGAATTAACAAGGATTTTCTTGAGATTTCTTTTCTTTCTTTCTTTCTTTTTCTTTTTGGCTTGTTTATTTGTTTGTTCGTTTGTTTTGAGACAGGGTTTTTCTTTGTAGCCCTGATTGTCCTGGAACTCGCTCTGTAGACCAGACTGGCCTTTAACAGAGATCCACCTGCCTCTGATTCTCAAGTGCTGGGTTTAAAGGTGCCACTACCACCCTGCTTATTTTCTTTTTATTTATTTGGTTTTTAATTTTTTTTTTTGAGACAGGATGTTACTGTAGCTTTGGAGCCTGTCCTGGAACTAGCTCTTGTAGACCGGTTTGACTTGGAACTTACAAAGATCCGCCTACCTCTGCTTCTTGAGTTTAAAGGCGTGCACCACCACTACCTGGCTTTAAATTTTTTCAGAGATTTATTTATTTATGTATATGAATACTCTTGTCTTCATGTACACCTACATGCCAGAACAAGGCATCAGATCCCATTACAGATGGTTGTGAGCGACCATGTGATTGCTGGGAATTGAACTCCGTACCTCTGCAAGAGTAGCCAGTGTTCTTAACTGCTGAGCTACCTAGTGCTTAACATTTTAATTTGATTTTATGTTTATGTATATCAATATTTTGCCTGTACATATTTCAGTGTGCCACAAAGGTGCCTGGTACCTTTGGAGTCCTGAAAAAGGCACTGGGTCCCTAGAGTTACAGACCATTGTGAGTCATCATGTGAGTGTTGAGAATCAAACCCAGGTCCTCTGGAAGAGTAGCCAATGCTCTTAAACGCTGAGCCATCAGTCCGGCCCTTATTTTAACGTGTGTGTGTGTGTGTGTGTGTGTGTGTGTGTGTGTGTGTGTGTGTGATTACAGAAACAAGAATACGCTATTGAATCCTTTGGAAGTAGAGCTGCAGGTGGTTGTGAGCTCCCTGGCATGGGTGCTGGGAACCAAACTAGGATGATCTGATGGCTTCTTTTGACCTCTGTGGTCCCTGAACTTAGAGAGAGAGAGAGAGAGAGAGAGAATTAAAAAGAATGGAATACATCATTTTTTCCCTTTAATATAGGGAACAAAGACTAATCTTAAACCCTCTGTTCATTTGGGTTCTATAGCAAAGGATCAGCAGTCAACAGAGAAAGAGAAAGGGGCAACTGTTGGAAGGGATTCAGGGCTGGCTTTCTGATTACAGAGGTGGCAGCCTGGGGGTGTGGCTGAGGCTGACAGGAAGAAGGAAGGGAGGAGAGGTGGAGCCCACTGCAAGACAAACACATGCTCTTAACCCTTAGGATTCCTCTCTGGCCTTAGCAGAAGGGTTTTGAGTGTGGCCACTTGCTCCAGAGACCTGTTAATTTGGTCTCAGTGTTCAGCACATTGCTGATGACCTCTCCTGAGTGCTCCCTCCTCCCCATTTGCTCTGCACCAGCCTTCAAATCACAGAGAAGAAAGCTTGAGGTCAGAGAGACCCAGATTCAAGCAGAATGACATCAGGCAATTCATCTGTCCTCTCTGATTCTTGGTCTGCTCATGTATAAAGTGGGAGCTGCTGTATCTTGACTTGTGTCTTCTCAAAGGAAATGCATTGACACCAGGGCACGCAGGGAGCATAGAAGATGCACCCACGTCCTGCAAGTAACCCCAATGACCTTGCTACACTACACTAACAGAAAATATCATGAAACCACAGACCCAGGAACTCAGATATGACCCTCTTTGGAAATGGGATCGCTGTAGGGTATAATTCACAAAGATGAGGTTCTACTAGACTATCATGACTCCTTATTGTCTTCATGAGAAGGCCAAGTGAAGACACAGGGAAAGCACCCTGTACAGATCAAGGCAAAGGCCTGAAGGGCCACACACCACAAGGCCAAAGATAGGCATGGGCACGTCCTCTTCCACAGCCTCAGAAGGAACCAACCTGATGTACCCACTTAAGATGCAGGAAAATGCTATTCAACAAAAGTCAAGTTAGAAGTCTTTTATTTGCCAGTGGTTCAGAGCAGTCTCATGCCAGAAAGAACTCTTGACCCCAGAGAAAGGAAGAACAGGGTTTATGAAGCCAAAGCCCACAATTACATCATACCAGAGACAGGCCAGGGGCAGAAGTTTCAAAAGTTTCAGTTAGGTTGATTAAAACAGTTTGTTTTATGTTGTAAAACAATGGACCTCCCAAAGTAAGCTGCATGAGAAGGCTCTGCCCAGCAGGATGTGGTTAGCTGAGGCTGGGGAGCAGCTGGGGTGAAGTAGGAAATGGTTAACCAAAGCTAAGACAAGATGGAGTCACTCCAGGTAGTTCAAAACCCAGGTGCGTTGCTTAGCTTTAGGTCAGTTGGACACAAACTAGAGTCACCTGGGAGAAGGAAACCTCAGTTGAAGAAATTGCCCCCACCAAACTGGCCTGGGGACGAGTTCTTGGGCCATTTTCTTGATTAGTAATTGATGTGATGGATCCAGCTCACTATGGGTGGTGCCACTCCTGAACAAGTGGTCCTGGGTTCTATAAGAAAGCAGTCTGAGCAAAACATGAGGAGCAAGCCAGTAAGCAGCACCCCTCCATGGCCTCTGCATCAGCTCCTGCCTCCAGGTTCCAGCCCTGACTTCCCTAAGTGATATATGAAATAAGCCCCTTTCTCCCCAAGTTGATTTCGGGCATGTCGTTTTTAACACAGCAATAGAAACACTGGATCCCCTAACTCAGACACCAAGTGACACCTTAATCTCAGTTTCAAGGGTGGAGGCAGTGGATTCCTGTGGTTCAAGCTGCCCGGCAGCACTATGAAACAAACAGAGAAGCAGTATCCCCAACTCTGTCCCTGGTCTCTGATCTCCTTATCCATTCATAACCTGTGAGTTGCCAGTCTGTTTGCAGAAGGTACCTCAGCTGCCAAAACAATGCCCCCAGTCTCCAGTGGAGTCCACTCTCTTCCCTTCCTCCCACCCTGCCCCCACTGGTTCAGCCTCAGTCACACCCTCTGGTTTTCATCCCTGCATCTAAGAAGCCAACTCTGAATCCCTTCTAACAGTTGCCCAGTTTTCTCTCTTCATTGACATCTTCAATGGGTGATCCAAATTAGCCAAAAATTTAAGATTTTTTTTGTTTCATATACTTATTTTTTGGTTTATTTTATTTTATGTGCATGAGTATTTTGCTTGCATGTATGTGTGTATACCACACACATGTGTAATGTCTGTAGCATTCAGAAGAGGTCATCAGATCCCCCAGAATTGTAGCTATGGATAGTTGTCAGCCACCACGTAGGTCTGGGAGACAGGCCTAGATCCTCTACAAGGGTAACAAGTATTCTTAACCATTGAACTATCTCTCTACCCCCCCATTCCATATACTTTCAAAAACGATTTTTTTTTTTTTTTGGTGAAGAGTACATTCAACTAAATTCTGACTTTCCTTTAGTTTTGCAAACGGGGTCTTAATAACATGGTAACAAACATTTTCAGGGACTTCATCAACAAGTCACTTCTTCAAAAACCAAATGATTCCAAAATAATGATACAAACTATGAAACAAAGTAGTCAGCAGGATTTTATTGAAATGTCTTAGTAAACGTCACAGGATCTCAAAATTCTCTAGTCTCTAAAACCAGGGCAAGCACTGCAAAGAATATATTCCTGAACTTAGTTGTTGACGCTGTATCTCATGAAGGAAAGTTAGCCTATGAACCAGTTGACTAGGAAAATTTTATCTGGAGGCCGAACAACTTTGGTATATTCCTGTTTTCCTGGCTCCTCCTTCTGGCCCTTTCCATAAAGCCAGACAAAGCTGATCTGTTGGTGATTTTCCCTTAATGTTCCCTTACCACAAGAGGCAAGAATCAGGGAACAATTTTATTTTTAATGGTGTACATCTGTGCACATGCGTATAGTGCCCATGGAATCCAGAAAAGGGCATCAGGTTCTCTGGAGCTGAGGGTCTAACCCAACTCTGGTCCTCGGGAAAAGCTACAGAGCCATCTCTCCAACATCCTTATTCCATAACCTTTTTTTTTTTTCCTTTTTGGCTTCCTCCAGCTGCTTTCCCTTCAGTCTTTAGTAACTGAACGTATTTGAGGCTGTGGATGTTGCTCAGTGATGGAGCCCTTGCCCAGCATGTGTAAGATGCTGAGTTTGGACTCCAGTACCACAAAAATAAATGAAATACTTGGTAGACTTCTCACCTAGCATTCATGAAGCCTTGGGTTCGGTCCCCTAGCATCGCACGAGCCGTGTCTGGTGGTACGCACCTGTAATTGCAGCACTGGGAAGGAGTTCAAGGCCATCCTCTGCTACCTAGCAATTACATCTCAGCCTGGGGCATGATACACTATGTCCCCAGAAGTTAATCAAATAATTAAATAAAATTAGTCCCTCCCCCCATTCTCCATCTTCTTGAGATTGGACAATAATGTCACTTTTTATCCAGCAACTTTTCTAAATGTTGATTTATTTTTTTCACTCCCTTCTTCTCATAAGCACTTCTAACAAGGACATCTAACAGCGAGGTGGGTATTTTCTGTGAGTCTGTTCATCTTGCAAAGGCTTCTTCCCAAGTCACAGGGGTGGGTTCTAGTCATACTTACTGTGTGACCTTAGGACCTCAGCCATAGCTAATGGATCCAGGGATAACTAATTCCTCTTTGGGCCCTCCCTAGAAGGTAAGATATGGAGGACCCAGAGAGGGAGCTTGGGGCTTGTTGCTAAATCCCATCAGGGGCAGAGCCTCACAGATAAGAGAAACTCATAAAACAAAAGACCTACGACTGCTTGCCTCATTCCTTCCTTCCTCTGGGTCATCTACTTCTTTCTGATTCCAAAATCGACTATCTAGAGACTTATGCTTTTGCTTTGGAGGCCTTTACATCCATCTCAATAAGAAAAAAAAAAAAAAAAAAAGGCCAGGCAATGGTAATGCACACCTTTAATCTCAGCACTTGGGAGGCAGAGGCAGGCAGATCTCTATGAGTTCGAGGCCAGCATGGTCTACAGAGCAAGTTCCAGGACAGGCTCCGAAGCTATAAAGAAATCCTGTCTCAAAAAACTAAAACCAAACCAAAACCAAATCAAAATAAACGAAACAAAAAAACCAACCACCTAACTAACCAACCAACCAAAGAGCAACAACAAAAAAACTGAACAAAAGAACCCCAGCTAACTAACTAACCAACTAACCAACCAAACAAACGCAGAAACAACAACAAAAAAACTGCACAAACCAAAAGTCAGTAACTCCATGTGGAGCCATCAGAGGACAAGATTACAAGGCAAACTGCTCATGTGTGACGTTCTTTGGAGGGTCTGTTTCTATCCACACCAGCAAGAGGGGGCAATCACAGACGACACAAAGGATTCCACTCAAGCCTGGCTTGGAGAACCGATTACTTTATTTAGGGCTATACATGTGCACAAGAAAGGGGTTAGGCAATCTATGAGCAGCTATAACACCTAAAGTTCTCCTCCCAACCCTAACTGTTTATATGTCCTTGAGGAAAGAGGGGGCTCATGAATCTCCAACAACCCCAAGAGGGAATGTCAGTAGGTCCCATTTCATGAGAGCCCTCATGCTAACGATCACGGGTATTCAACTTAAGAGGACCTTAATCAAGACTAGAGAGATAGCTCAGCAGTTAAGAGTGCTTGCCGCTGTTTCAGAGGCTCTGAGTTCGTTTCCCAGTACCCATAAAAGGCTGGCTCTCAACCACCTGTAACTTCAGTTCCCAGGGATCTTATACTCTCTTCTGGCATCCATGAGCTCCTGCACACATATGCACATACCCACATACAGACACATAATTAAAAATATATCTTAAAAAATTTAATATAATGCACATCACATGAAGTGTATTATTTAAAAAACAAACATCAACAATAAAAAAGAGTAATAAAAATCATGTCTTATCCAAAGGAAATGCCACATAACACTCTTCCTTCTTTTGGCTTTTACATTCTTCCTGCCCTGGTGTTCTCTGAGCTTAGAGTGGGTGACATAGATGTACGATATTTCTTCAGTTTAGGGCTGAGTGCTGTGCCATATGCCACAGCATTTATTCCCAGAAGTTTGACTGGTGATGAGTCTCCATAGCAACCACCATTCACTGCAAAATGTTTCCCTGACCAAGGCTGATAGTAGCAGTAATATATTGTTTTGTTTTGGTTTGGTTTTGGTTTTGGTTTTTGGTGTTTTGTTTGTTTTTTACAGGCACATAGAATCCATTCAACTAAACAATACTAGTAATTTCCCCACCAGAACCTCCGGCCACGGGTTTTTGTTTTCACTTATATACCAAATGCAGGCACTCTCCCGTGGATCAGGCATTAAGCAGTTACCTGTACCCGTAATACCTGAGCCACTATTGCATCAGTGTGCATAGCTCACCTGGCACGCTGCTAGTCTCAATACACAGGCTCACAGCTCGGTAGGACCAGTGAAAACACTACTCCCTCTGGCATGATGAATGGCGTCCAGGGCGTAGGGGCTTCTCACTCAACCCAGCCTAATTTCCCACTGTCCTACAACCAATAGGATACAGTGTTTTCAGCAATAGGGACTTAATCACCTCACTGTAGCAGGCAATTGACAGCCTGAATGGGGGAGTGAGAGGGGACTCCCTGACCAACACCTCACAGGTAGCCCACCCTGGCACTGGAAGTTTTACCCATCACCCACGGGGGGGGGGGACACGCCCCTGGGATGTTCTTTAAATGTGATCTATTTTTCTTTATCTTTTTTTTTTTTTTTGAGACAAGGTCTCTCACTGGCTTGCATCTTTGCCCCTCAGCAACTATACTAGACTGGCTGGATCCACCTGCTTCTGAGTTTCTGATGGTCCTGTGCTGGAATATTAGCAAGCACATTACACAGCAGTTGGCTCTTTTGTAGGTGGTTGCTGAGGATCAACCTCAAATCCTTGTGCTTCCAAAGAAAGTGCTTTCCCAATTGATTCATCATTCTAGCCCAGGATTTGAACTGTGGTGACGATGTTTTTACTTCAGTCTCTGCCTCCAGACGCCTGCCCCCCTCCAAGCCCCGTGCTCCCTCCTCCATCTGTACATGGGATGTTTTTAGCAACACCCCACCTTGCCAGAAGTTTTCCAAAGGGAGAATCATGAGTCTTGACCCTAGGAATCGAGACGCCTTCCCAAGTCGCAGTTGTTATTTAATTGTTTCTAAGGCAGGAAAGGAACCCTACACAGGTAACAACCCTCAGTACTTCTATCTGTAAATGGAAATGAAAAGCTAAGCTTTGTCTATGGCTAAGAGTAAATGAGAAAACGCAGGCAAAGTCCTTGACAGCAACACTCAATACGTTTATTACTATAGTTGACTGCTCAGCTATATATGTGTCATTGTTCCGTCACATACAGATTTATAACCACACCACACACACATGCACACACACTTCATTCAGTCTACAGACACTCGCTGAGTGTCTCCCATGCACCTAAGCCTAAGGTGTGCTGTGGGATGGGTTCAGCTCCTGCTCTCGGTGGTTCACAGATCAGCAGTGGCTGCAGTCAGACACGCTGGGAGAAGGAGCCACCATAGCACTGCAGCCGGCAGGAAACTTTCTGCAGACTTTTTATCTTCTTTAAGGATGACTTTGTCAGCTGAGGTTGAAGAAGGGGAAGAGCCTTGCAGGCATGTTGCCTGAGGGAAGAAGCCAGCAAAGGTTTAGCATTAAGGAGCACGTGCATAGTCTAGGAAGGCTTGGGGGGGGGGGGAAGGCTACAGAGGGAGCCTGGGAGCACACTGCAAAAGGCTCTTAAACCTAATTGCAAACTTCCTGTCTATTCCCTAGGGGTAATTAGCACAATGCTTAATTAAAAAATTTTACTGGATTGATTTTTTTTTTCGCCTCCCCTTTGACATGTGTGGAGACAAAGAATATTCTCATAGCTCAAACCCCACATATATTTGATGCCCGAATTTATATTCCAGCTCTTTTTTGTACCAAAAGGTCCACTTCACCAAGTGCCTATCACAACTGAAATAATGAAGACTCTGCTCGCCCCAGAGTCTCCTTTCCCCTGTCCATTCTTCCTTTGAGGGACAAAGGACGTTCCAAGTCTTCAAATGGGGGAAGCACAGTGTCTTAATTCCTGTTGCTGAGGTAAAATACCCTGACAGAAGGAACTTAGGGGGAAAGGGTTTACTTGGCTCTCCAGTAGAGTTCATCATTGTGAGAAAGCCGGGTGGCAGGAGCTTGAAGGAGCAATCACATCATATCTACTACAGTAGAGAGTAGAGCAGGGAACAAATGTGCACACGCTAGTGCCCAGGGAATCAATGTGCACACGCTAGTGCCCAGGGAATCAATGTGCATGTGCTAGTGCTTAGGGAATTGATGCTCACGTGCTAGTGCTGAGCTCTTTTTCTCCCAGAATCCCCTGCTCAGGGGATGGTGCCACCCACAGTGGGCAGTCCTCCCGCTTCAGTTAATGCAGTCAGGACATGGTCAGAGACCTGCCTCATAGGTGATTTTAGACTGCCAAATTGACGGTAAAAGTAATGATCACCTGCAGGCTTTGGTGGGCTCCTTGGGACACAGAAAGAGACCTGATGCCTGCCTCAGAACAAGTGCCAACTCCTGGGCCAAGATGAAGGCTTTAGGGGAAACTCCAGGCTAGAAAAGGTGCAGTGATTGGAACCATTAGCAGGTGGGTTTCTGGCCAACGGCTGTGCTCTGGGTCTTGGATCTAGGGTAGAAGTGGGTGTGGAGGCCCAAATATGTGAACCTATTTCCACCTTGACCAAAGGCCAGGAAGTTGGAACTTCTATTCCTTCAGGGTTATTGTGTTTCTGGGTTTTGTTTTGTTGTTTTTTTTTTTTTTTTTTTTTTTTGGTTTTTTGAGACAGGGTCTCTCTGTAGCTTTGGAGCCTGTCCTGGAACTAGCTCTTGTAGACCAGGCTGGTCTCGAACTAACAAAGATCCGCCTGCCTCTGCCTCCCAGTTATTGTGTTTCTACCTCAAACAAAGGTCCCACCTAGATTCAGAGCAGAGCAGAGAGTTCTTCTCTCGCAAGGTTATTTCAACAGGTGTGGCTAATATCCAGACCTTGAATTTCAGGAATAGAAAAGTAGATAGGTTTCTACCTCAAAGAAAAGTCTAAAGATCCAACTAAGGTTCCAGTTCCCTTAAGGAGATAACATTGGATTCCACCCAAGGAGTGGTTTGCTTGCAGAATGTTTTGGTCTAGGGTGTGGGAGTGATTTGTTTTGTTCTAGCAACAGAATGTTTAACTATGGATGTAGCCTGCGATCTTCAGCTTGTCTGTTAATTTCTTTGTATCATGTTAATGCAGATTTTTATCTTACTCCTACCTCTTAGAGTTGGGGTATTTTAAGGATTTGGGAATCAAACGTGGGCGATTTCAGTATTCACTGGAATGCCCCCCAGTACTATTCTGTGTTTTTCTGTTTTATTATTTTTCACATCTTTATATTCTTTTTCTTTATTGCTTTATAAATAATACCATTCAAAATTGCCACCTCCTCCCCTCCTCCCATTTCCCTCCCTCATCTTTATATTCTTTACTAATATTTCTAAATCCCCACACCCCTACCCTGGAGAGAGGTGTTTTTGTCAAGGCTGGTCCCCGACAGGTGGGAAATGACCAGAGGAGACCCCAGAGACAGCACAGTGCAGAGTAAGGACACCAAATGAACATTTGAGCTGCAGGGCACACATAGCACCAGGGTACTGGAATGAGACTTCAAACTGGGGAGCTCAGAGATCTTGCTAGGAACAAGAAACAGTTCAGCATCCAATTGGGTGGATTGAGGCTTGACTACCAGACATTGACAGAAGAGCCCTCTAGTCCTCGCATGTCACAGGGGAAAGAAAAAAAAAAAAACCACTAGAAGCCATTTTCTCTCACCTTCACAGAAAAGAATAGAGTTTGCAGAAAAGCTAATTTATAGGTAGAATTATGTCACATGCCTGTAATTTCAGTGGTAAGGGTGGTAGGACTGAAGCCACCTGGGCTACAAGGCAAAGCTCTCTCAAAAAAAAAAAAAAAAAGAAAGAAAAGGAAGGGCAAGAGCAAGAGGGAGAAAGAGATTATTTTTTAAATACCTAGGTTTGGAGGCTGTAATGGTCCATTCTAGCTCTTTAAGAGATAAGCCATGCTCACTCCCTCCTTCAGCTTCCAGCCTGAGTTCCTTCCTTTTTCATCTCCCTCTTGAAGAGGCAGTTTCTGAGTCTCTCTCTCTCTCTCTCTCTGCCTCTCTGCTCTTCTCCCCTTCTCTCTTTCCCCTCCATAACCCACTAAATAAATATCCAACCTCACTCTACATGGCGTGCCTATTCATGTCTCTGTCTCTCGCCTGTTGCTGCATGGCACCTGCCTGGGACCAGCTGCCTTCGGAGACCTGCGGTGTGGTCTCATGGCATGCCCATCTGTCTGTCTCTCCTTGTGGCCTGCTGCAGCCACTCGGGGAACTGCATCATCCCTGCATGGGACTGGCTGCTCTCGGGACCTGCTGTTTGCTGCCTGCCACCACATGGCCCACTGCTGCCACTCAGGGACCTGCAGCGTTTCTGCTGCTGCAGCCACTGGGGATCCTGCAGCATTTTTATTTTTACCATTATATTGGTGCCATGTGACTCGGGAGGCTCTCCCATCCTAAGCCCCTCTCCCAGGGTTGGGATACGGAACCAGGTATTTTTTTTTTCATAACAACCACATGTTCCATATGCCTGAGCATGATTTCTACAGTGTGATTTCTACACACACCAGTGGCTTCAATTGGTGAGTTTCCCTCATTCTGGCCAGCATAATCATTTCTCCGAACCTGAGGAATTGACCAGTGAGCTCCCGGCAATCTTCTGGTGTTCCTAGAAATGGGGGGACAGAACCCAACCATGGATGGTTGAGCCCTTTGCTGACATTCATCTCTGGGTTGCTTCCCTTAGCTAAGATTGTATTTGGATGGCCCAGGGTCAATCCACCCACAAATGAGGGCCCAGGGTCCCTCATGTTCTTCTTTCTCATTTTTTTCCTTTCCTTTTTTTTCCCCTCGCTGTGAAAGGTCCTTTGGAGCGGCCTCTGGGCTCTCTGGCTTCCAAGTCGCCCTGACTGAGTCCAGTCAGACTGTAACACCCCACCCAGGGGCAGAGGACTCTCTCCCACAGGTCCTTCAATGTTCCATGCCGATTCACACCCTGCCTATAGGGGAAGATGTCCCATCATAGGCCTTGTGGTATCACCATTTTGCGATTTTCACAGTTTCAGCTATGGATTTCAAGCCATCCATGTCCGTCCCCCCTGGGATGGATGCCTTTTAGAGGCTCTAAAACCTTAGGCCTTAATACCCTACTTCTTCAACTCCTATCCTCACTCCGCCAGTGTCCTGCTGGCTTCAGTTTTACGGGAGCTTTCTAACTACTGTCAGTGCACAGGCCAATGGAAGGAGTTTCCTCAAACTGTCCCTGCCACCACTACTGCTGCCAACAAGACTGGTCAGATCCACGAGGCAGTTTTTTCAATTCCAGCCTTTTGTTCCCCATTGCGGCTTATAGCATGGCGGCTAAGTGACAGGGCGGATCATGCTTCTAGGTGTCTCTTATTATTAAACTCAAAAGCCTTGCAGATCAAAAAATGTATGGCTTTTCCATACAACATGTAACCGCTGCCATTTTGACTGAGGTCAGGCAACCTTACCACCATCTTAACTGAGGTCAGGTGACTTTACCACCATCTTAACTGAGTGGTTTTTCCATATAACATGTGACCGCTGCCATTTTGACTGAGGTCAGGTGTCCTTACTGTTAAACAAGCAGAAAGGGGTGGAAAATGCCTCCAGAAATAGATTACATACTGCTTTATTAACCTTAAATTTTCTTAATGCTAATGAGAAAGGGACAACGGCAGCAGAAAGACATTGGATAATGGAAAAGTCTGCTGAATTAAATCAACCGGTTTATTTCAAGGATGTGCTGACCTCGCAATGGAAGCCAGGAGATGTGCTGCGTTGGGGAAGGGGTTTTGCTCTTGTTTCCACAGGAGAAGAAAAATTG